>JAOPJM010523495.1:0-10513 GCA_027124095.1 Muusoctopus leioderma
TCGACTTCAAGGCGGTGCCCCAGCATGGCCGCAGTCCAATGACTGAAACAAGTAAAAGAGTAAAAGAGTATAGGTCTGACCTTGGGGCTAAACAACAGCAACAACAACATTTCTAATATAGGCATAATCCAACAGATTTTAGTGAGGACACTATCAATTAATGCAATCCCAGTACTTGACTGTTTGTACTGGCAGAATCATGAGTGGTATTTGTTCCAGCTATTTACATTCTGAGTTCAAATCCTACCGAGGTCAACTTTTCCCTTCATCTTTCCAGGGCCGATAAAAATAAAGTATCAATCCAGGGTGGTGGATTAGTGAAATTGTTAAAACATTGGACAAAATGCTTTGTAATATCTGTTCCAGCTCTTTACAGGCAGGTGTGGCCAGGCAGGTGTGGCCAGGCAGGTGTAGTGAACCTGTCTGTATCTAGCTGACAAATGTCTTGTAAAAATACCCAAAGGAAGACAACAGGAAACCATCTCTGTATTTTCCAATGAAAAATTCCATGACAAGCACAATATGTGTCAAGGATGTCACCAAGGGTTGTATGTCCACTTCATAGCACAAGGAAGGAAGTACTTGACTGTTACTTATTTTATTGACCTTGGAAAGATGAAAGGCAAAGTTGATCTCAGTGAGATTTTAACTCAGAACATAAATGGACATAATTAAATACTGCAAGGAATTTTCACTGATGCTCTACCAATTTTGCAAATAATCTCTTCTTATGGAACTTTTATTTTTTTCTGCCAATAATAATAATTTCTAACAAGGTTATACGTTTTGAAGGAGATGTACGGTCGATTAAATCAACCCTAGTACTTCACTGGTACTTATTTTAGCAAGCCCAGAAGGATGACAGGCAAAGTTATCTTCAGCCGGACTCGAACTCAGAATGTAAAGAATGAAACTAAATAATATAAGACATTTTGACCAATGCTCTACCGATCCTGCCATAAATATTTCTTTCTAATACTGGCGCATGGCCAGAAATTTTAAGGGAGGGGTAAGTCGACTTAATCGACCCAGTACTTGACTGGTACTTTGTTTATCGACCCCAGATGGATGAAAGGCAAAGTTGGCCTCAGCAGGGTTTGAACTCAGAGCATAGTGAGCCGGAACGAATACTGCAAGCCATTCTGACAGATGCGCTAATGATTCAGCCAATCCACCACCCTCATGGCATAAGTAATAATGATTTGTATATAGCCCAAAAACAATTTTTATTTGTTTCATTAACTTGTATATAACTAGTATATTATTGGTACTTATTTTATTGACCCATCACAGAGATGAAAAACACAAACGGATATTGAGAGTATTTGAACACACGAATTTGAAACAACTATCAAGATAGTCTAGAACAGCTACTTGAATATTGTACCATTTGCAGTAGACCACCTTCTATATCTTCTGCAGTAAAGGCTCAAGATCCAATGTCTCCTGAATAAGTTGTTAGAGAGTGAGGCCCTACTGACACAAACTCAATACTCATGATCCCCTGATTACTACGTTGACGCAATGCTGCTGTATATAACAATTCAGTACCTGGAGTCAGAATAAAATTTGACTGCTCTTAGAACAGGCATCAGGTACCAATGGCTGACCTTCTCAAACACTTCTGATTCATCTAAATTACTCAGAACTCAAATTTAGATGTAGACCTCATTTATCATTGTGTATCACATGAGCTACATAAGATTATACAGGTCAAATCACTCCCCCCCCCCCAAGCACCAACCCCTTTGCTTATAACTTGGTAAAAATTCTTAACTTTGAGTTTAGCAGTTATGGATTTAAAATTTTCTATAACTATCACATTTGCTTGCGCACATATTTCTGCTTGTAATGCATATCAAATAACACATGAGTGAAAATGATGATCATATACAAATAGTAGTTTTATGGCAGACCATCCAAACCTGGTTACTTGCTCTTTGTACATCCTTCTAAAACCACCTATATTTTGAGCCAACAAGAGAGCTTATATGTAGTCAGTCAACCTGCTACAGATAGCAGCCAAATATCCCTCAAATCACACCCAACCAGCTTAAATAAGGAAAGGACACATTAGAGAATGTAGTCCTATACACCCATAAAAAGACAGGGTGATCACAGCTGGAATGCTTTTGATCAAAGGTCTGCTTGATCAAGGTTGAACTTGAGTTAAACAACACACTCTTATATTTTAGTCTATGAAATTGATGCAATGCAATACTTCATTTGAGATTCAGGTACACACTATAGTTTGTCATGGTATGCTTCGAAATCAACCTCATTGATTTACTACTCTTCCAACAAGCGAATGAGGAAGCCTCTATGGGGTCACTCAACCAGCTAGAAATAGCAGCTAATCTCTCTCAAATCACACCCTATTATCTTAAATAAAATGGATACATTGGACAATGTAGTCTCTGGTATGTAAAAAGCCTAGATGGTCATAGCTGGATTGTCTTTATCATAGGTCTGCTCAATCAGAACTGAGCCAGGGCTAAACAACAAATTCTCTCACAAATAGTTCAGTAAAACATTGGCAAAAGATCTCATGGGGCCACTCATCATATACTTATATCTTTTAAATTTCCAATTTTAGTTTTAATTTCATTTTTCTGAGATTTTGGAGAAGTCAGAGGAAGATGACACTTCTTTTCTGGCTCTTTTCTACAACAGTGATACTTGTCCTCTGAATATCATTTCACTTTCCCTTTTTGTAGACTTCATATTGAAGTTTACTACAACCTTCAATCTGAATTGTTTATATTGTCCAACATTTTCAATCAGCTGATCTTATTGGAGTTATCTCCCTTGCTTATTGTTTTTAGATTTTAAACAATACTAGAGGGAGTTTTTGTCTATGAATTGCATGGATAATATCAGTTGATCAAAGTTTTTCAACTCAATATATTACGTGTGTGAGACCCTACCATGTTTTGTATTTAGTATATAGAACCATTCCCTGAGGTATTTTACCTCAGCCATATTGTTAATATTCATAATCAGTATCACTACATTCCTTCTATTTCTATATATATCAATCACTTTTAGTCTTGCCAATTGAGTAGAATACGCTTTGCTGAGGAAGTCATATAAGATCGAAACATTTCAATTGCTTTGACCAGTTGGCTTTAAAGGCTAGATCCAATCCAATCTGCATTGTCTATATTGTTAAAAAATTTCATTAAATATATTCTTATTCTCTTGCATTTTGGACTGCAGGATTGAACACAACAAACCTGATATTGTAGTCCTAAACAGAAATAGGCGTGAATGCCAGATTATTGATGTCACCATCCCAAGAGACTAAAACATAGGCTTGAAGGAAATTGAAAAAATAACAAAATATATTGACTTGAAGATCAAAATTGCACGAATGTGGTCAATACCACCTAACAACATCAAAATAATCCCAGTTGTCATAGGAGCTTTGGGTTTGATACCACAAAGACTGAGGAGGTATCTTAAACAAATAGATCAGGAATCACACTTCACTCTCCTTCAAAAGACTACTTTTTGGACACTGCACACATACTCAGAAAAAGGCTGTCTGTCTAAGGTCCTTGTTGAGACTCGACAGAAAGTAGAAGACCCAGTAATCATCATATTTACTGTGCAAACCATACAATAATAATAATAATTGTTTCTACATAGGCACAAGGCCAACAACACCAGTACTTGACCAGTACTTTATTTCAAGTACTGGGGTTGTTGGCTTTGTGCCTATATTAGAAATAATAATAATAATAATAATAATAGTGATAATTGCTTCTAACATAGGCACAAGGCCAACAACCCCAGTATTTCACTGGTACTTTATTTTATTGACCCTGGAAGGATTAAAGGCAAAGTTGACCATGGCGAAATAATCTTTTCATTTTATTGTTGCAACCAGGGCCCTTTCATAGATATAATAAAAAAAACATTAAACATAGGGGGTCACAAAAAGTGTGGGATGGACAAAGTTATATAAAAAATGGTGGGGGGGGGGAATAAGGTCACTATACAATATATATATATATATATAAGGACATGTTAAACATTTGATATAATTAAATACAGAATAAATAGATAATTATATAAAAGTATGCAATAATTAAACATGATATATTCTAAAAAACATGGAAAACATTTAGAGTAATCTGCATACACTCAAGTGAGAACCCTCCACATGTATCTTCTGCCAGCCTGATACTCAGATTCTTCCATCCCGAACGAGTTCATGAGCAGTTTGGATGTTGTGTCAGGGTGGGTAGGAAGGGGTCCATGTCCTGCTGAAACCTTAGGTACATCTGCCAATAGACTGTTGTTATTTGGTTTTCGCCAACAGTCTATCCCTTGAGTGTTCTCTGAACTCTGCCCTTATTTCTTCGCAAACCAGCACCTTCTTGTTTCTGTTTTCCTCCTGCAGTTCGTTTAGGAAGTCCTTCAAGCCCTCATTAAATGTTCTCAGCACTGTGACCTTCATAGCTTCTAAGATGGAAGTAGGCTTCTCAGTCTTGGTTTTTTCTGGGAATGGGATGGACTTTCCTTTGCATGTTCTGCATGCCTTCTCTTGGGGTTGACTTTTCTTCTTGGTAGGGGGAGGGTCATCTTTCATTTTCTGCTCTTTGCACTCTCCCTGACAGTTTTCCACTCCTACTTGCTCTCCATGTCCTCATTGTCACAAGACGATGAGGTGGCACTGCTGGCTGTGACCAGAAGAGGGGACCCCTAGTCATCAATTTTGGGTTCTGAGGAGGAGACAAGCTTATCAACATCCTTGGAGTTGCACGTGGTGTTGTGACTGGTGGTGCTGTTGGAACAACAGCCTCTGGAACCTGCTGTTGTTGTTGCTGATTCTGCTGAAGTTTACTGCTTACTCTCTCTCTCTCTGTCTCTCCCTCTCTCTCTCTCTCTCTCTCTCTTTCTCTCTCTGCCTTTCTAGTTCCTCAGGACAGAAAGCCCTCAAGTAGCTCTTACTGCCACAAGTGTATCAGCTAGGCTTTCAATCTTGCACCACCAGTTTGTGTTGCCTTTGTTTCTGCACCCACAATGGAGCACAGCTCTGGAATTTATCTGTAGTTTTCGAGATTCATTAGGACTTGCAAATCCATACTTACCCCTCCCGACCACATGTCATTTTTTTATGACCTCTGCACTCACAATCTGCCCATATTGCATGCACTACAATGGTGAAAATGAGCCAGGAGTCAGTTTCACTGCCAATGCCTCTCTCTGACTGTCAGTCTTGTATTGCACTGGCCTACCTTTTGCAGTGTGAGCCTATGAGCAGGTATGTGTTGCATTATCTCTGGTTGTTGCCTGGCTTCACTCTCAGTCTTGGAGACCAGGGAGATACTTCTGTATGACTTACCCTGATCAATCGACAGCACACTGCCCCCCCCCCCCACACACACACACACACATTGACCAGAGCTTCCTTCAGTTGCTTTTTTGAGGGCCCACTGAACGCCCCCTTTCACTTTTTTTGCTAGGCAGAGGTATGTCACTTTTCTCCATGCCCGTTCTTGTACAAATTTCACAATTTCGCAATAAGACACACTCCTTTGTAACATACTGATGCCATGCCTCCATCTATGATTGTGTTCATTCCATGGGTCCATTCCATGGGTTCATTCTATGGGTTCATTCCATGTTCAAAAACTTCCTGTTACAAATAATGTTAGCAAAAGTGCTTCCATTGCTATTAATGCATTTGCACTATTTTCAATATTTTCATTTAGCAAAATATGTGGTGGTGGTGGTGGGGGTGGGGGGGGTGGTGGTGGTGGTGGTGGTGGTGCTGTTGCTGTTGCTGCTGTTGTTGCTGTTGCTGCTGTTCTTCTTCTTCTTCTTGTTTGCCATATCGTTATAAATGTCTACTTGAATGTTAGTGTTTTCTGTCAAAAAATCATTAATTTCTTCTCCTTGCAAAATGTTTATGCCATGATGTGTCATTTCTCTTTTTGTTTGCTTTTTGTGCTGCTATATTCGATTGAACATCTTGGAGGGTGTTATCTCTTTAGTTAGCTGTAGCTATTTTAGGTTGAATGTAAACACAAAAAAATATTAATGTTTAAAATGTCTGAAAGTGACCAACCTTTTTACTCTACCAGTATTGGAGAGATATTCAGAAATATTCCAGAAGGGTTTTCTGATGGAAATATTTTAAAATAATGATTTGTTTCTTCAATTATGCTTGTTAACAAAACCAAATTCTCTGAAGCGACAAGCTGTATGTCCTTCCACATCAGATACAGATAATAATAATAGTAATAATTCTTTCTAATATTGGTACAAGGCCAGAAATTTAGGTGTGGGGTAAGTTGATTAAATCAACCTCAGTACTTGACTGGTACATTGTTTATCAACCCCAGACGGATGAAAAGGCAAAGTTGGCCTCGGCGGGATTTGAACTCAGAGCGTAGCAAGCTGGAACGAATACTGCAAGGCATTCTGTCCGACGTGCTAACAACTCTGCCAATAATAATATTAATAATAGTAGTAATAATAATAATAATTGTGTCTAATATAGGCCCAATGCCAGAAATTTGTAGGGAGGGGAGTATTTAATTATATCAACCGCAGAACTTGACTGGTACTTTGTTTATCAGTCCCAAAAAGATGAAAGGCAAAGTTGACCTAATAATAATTATAATAATAATTGTTTCTAACATTATAATGATAATAATAATGCAGACAATATTGATAATAATAATTATTTCTAATATTGGCACAAGGCCAGAAATCTACCCAGTACTTGACTGGTACTTTGTTTATCGACCCCAGATGGATGAAAGGCAAAGTTGGCCTCGGCGGGGTTTGAACTCAAAGCGTAGCGAGTCTGAACGAATACTGCGAGGCATTCTGTCCGGTGCGCTAACGATTCAGCCAATCCACCACCATTACAACAACTAGTAATAATAATATTTCCTTAAATAATAATATTCCTTATTTTATGATGAAGTCATAAGTAACAATAATGATACTACCGAACATTTTGGTAAGATTTTTTTAAATTTTGTTTTGTTTACTCATTTGCTGGTTGCAGCCAATGGGCTGTGGCTATGCTGGAGGGCCACCACCATGGGAATGCTAGTTTAGCGTGCCAGGAAATAAAACCGGTCGCCTTGCCTTAACCCAGAAATCGTAACCACTAATCTTACTTCGTTTTATTTCTTTATTATAATCGTGAACTTCCGTCTTAATTTCACACATTACAATTAAAGGAAATCGCGTCTAAAAACTAGTCTTAGTTGATTTGCGAATATGTGTGCCCCAGCATGGCCGCAAGCGCAAGGACTGAAACCAGTAAAAGAATAAAAGAACATATGAAGACGTGTTCTTCTCTGGTACGGCTATATGTGTATGTGTATACATCAATGGTTCCCAACCTTTACACTACCACAGACCACTTTTATTTAAATGATTGTTTCCCCTGACGCCGATTTTCTGAAAGGTCTGTCTCCCCAGTAAGCTCACGGAGCCCTGGTACTTCACTTAAGGACGGACTTCCAGACGTTCGCAGACCCCAGGTTGGGAGCCACTTGCATATATAATCTCTTTCACGACTACTAGTGGAGAAATAATTCGTGCATTCAAAACTAGGAATATTCTATTGGTGTCTATATACTTGAACAGCTTCCCTATGTGCGGTTGTTTCATGTCTTCAGATCCCTCTACTTAAAACTCCCACACCACCCTCACCACTCTTTACTTGAATAACTCACCTTTTCATTTTTTTTCTTTGTTTGAGACATTGGCTCTTTCTACATTCCCTCACTAATTCTTAGCTTCCTTCCTCTGCACACACCTCGTGCCTTCCTCTTTAAATTTCAGTCATTAGCTGACCTACATATGTTTAACATTTATCCAAATACAGAATTTAGCTGCCCTATTTTCAAAATGTATTCTTTCTTTAAATTACAGCCCATAAGTTGTCTTTTGCACTGTTGGACTTTATCTAAACATGTAACTTAACGGTCATATTTTCAAAATTTGCTCCACCCCTTTTACAAGCTACCACTCTCTCACTGTCTCGCTATTCTTTATTTCCTTTCTCTTCCACTTCCTCCTTCAAAATATATTAAAAACTCTTACAATAGGTTTTCTTAGTAAGTTTTGAAGAATTCAAATTCGAATGAAATAAATTCTAATTTAATTTAATTTACACACACACACACACACACACATACATAAATACATACATACATACATACATACATACATACATACATACATATATATATATATGCATACGCATACACGTTCATAAACACACACACATAACCATAGACATATAAACAGTATAAAACAAACATATGCAGTGTCATATTATGGTATTTTTGTATAACTTCTTTCTACAATATGGCGGCACGAAATGTGAGGAGATTCTATAGTCTCACGGGATCTCGATTTTCTTGCATCCAATGAATGATTCTCTACGTCTATCTGTGAGACAAGTTGTAGCCATTTTATAATTATCATAATTATTATTATTATCATCATTATTATCATTATCATCATCATCATCATTATGTGCTCACCCCCCTATTGGGGAATTCTGTTGTTTTATATTGTGTTTGTTAATTGTTAAATGTTATTGTATTTTTTACTCGACTTTTGTAAACCCCCACTGTCCTTGCCTTTTGTATCGTCCTTAATGTGTTCAGGCCCTTGTGGCCAATAAAAGAAATTATTATTATTATTATTATTATTAGCTGGATATTACTTCACGTCACAACTATTAGTTTCCCCATAATATCTACTATTCCACCTTCAAATATTCATTAATTTCACCTTCAAATATTCATTAATTCCACCTTCAAATATTCATTAAAAAATGAATCAAATCATATCGTTGAGTTTAAATGGTGGTTTATTTGATTTGTAAAACGTGTTTTCTCATTGTCTGTGGTATTGGGGGTGTTTCTGTATCTCTGTGTTCGTTTAAGATGTTTGATGTATGCGAATGTTTGTCTGCGTGTATGTTTAAAGGCATGTATGTGTGTCCGTGTGTCTGGTGGAATGGTATCATGTGTTTCGATGGTGGTTTATTTAATTCGAAAGATGTGTATTTTCATTAGATGATTTTGTGGGGTTTCTAAGGTGTATATGATTGTTTGTGTCTATGTGTCTGTTGAAACATACGTGTGTGTGTTGTGTGTTTGTGTGTCTGTTGAAGCGGTATGGTGGTGGTTAATGTGGAAATATATTAAAGAAGAAGAAAAGGAAATATATTTTTCCTTTGTGGGGTTTTGAGAGTTAGTTTAGAGGGAAGAAATAATCCTATTTATTGAACTACTGTGTATTCATTTATTTGGGAATAGTTCAAGATATTGCAATATAGGGTGGCCTTCCTTACGTTATTTATAATTACTCCGTAAAATACTATTTAAAAGGGAAATGGAAAACAGTATTCTATTCGGATTTCATGTGAATATCGTTGCCATTACGTTATAGTATCTAAGGAGATATTTGTGCATGTGAGGGCATGAATATATTAAATTTGTGTGTTTATTCAATGTTTTGGTTTGTTTTTTTAGGATTGATAGACTTTTCAGTGCGTAGATGCTACAGGAAGTATTTGACTGTGTATAAGATGATGCTTTATCTCGCCAATCAATAATATGGCGTGTACTGTTATTTTCTCTAAACCAGATATACGTTCCTAATGTTGTGTCTAATCTTCTTTGCAATGTTCTAAATGTATAATTATGCTGATAATGTCTCTTTTTAAAGTCATTCATATATAAACAATGACGTTTATGTTAATATTAGATGCGACGGTGGCTGCATGCGTGTCGATAGTATTTAATGGTTTCTAGAAAACATCTAGAATCCTGTGCATACCTATATGTATATGATACTTCGTCATAAGAGATTGCCGAGATTAGTTTGCTCAAATTAGTGGGTAGATGTCTAAAAAATGTATGGTTGTGGGTTTGATTTATTGTCTGTATATAAGATTGAGAGGTTTGATATAATGTAAAGTTGGAATTTTTTTGTCGTTAAGGTTGAATATTCCGTCTTAGAAATTCACTATTTTGAGGTTACTACTTACACTAAATTTTAGGTCCAGGTCATTGAATCGTTTGGTTAGGTCTTACTTGAACTTAAATGCTTGTTATCCGTTTATATATTTTGAAGATTAGTGGACCTTAGCCGAAATTACATTAAGAGCCACATTATAGCGATACTAATTGTTGTAATGTATAGACGGATCACCCCAACTATTAATAAAAAATATATAGTCCTCTGAAAATTACCACTGAGTTCTCTTTTGCAAAATGATGCTTTTAATTTCCTTAATTGCTTTTAATTTATATATATATATACTTATATATACATGCGTGTATATATGTATATTTGGATATGTGTGTGTGTTCCATTGCTTGTTCGCCTGGTGCGCGCGCCTGCGCGCCTCTGTTCGTAGCCTGAACCAGGTCAGTGACGGTTTTTTGGCCTGACTGTATCGAGTTACTTCGCTGTCCAGTTGCTATATGTGCGCGTGTGTGTGTGAGTGTGTCTGTGT
>JAOPJM010523502.1:0-10513 GCA_027124095.1 Muusoctopus leioderma
TTAACAAAAAGTTCTTGCATAAAATTATAATGGAAGGTTTAAATTTAAATATGAACACTTTAAAACAAATGGTTTTTATCAAAGAACCAAGGGCGGTTTCAGGCGGTTTGGTATCAAAAGGGTTAAATCAAATCACAAAGAAGCTATATTTTCCCCAGTCTTATCATCTCATTAGAATAATGAATGCTAAATGTTCAATGGGGTTGGGTGAGCTGATCCACTTATATTTCTTTCTTTACAGCTTTTCATATCTCTTGCTTATAAGTAAAACATCCACTTTACTATGCATTTTACAATAAGGATTTGCTTTAGTAGTCTTGAAAGTCTGAGCTGGTCAAGTTGATGGGGTGCAAGACTGGTCTAACTGAAGACTGGTCTAGCAGTTCAAATCCCATTTATCAGCACTGTATTGAGTCTATAGGAAAGGAACTTAATTCTCAATAGCCCAGTCTGCCTAACTGTGTAAATTGATAATCTAAGAAGTATAGTATATTGCTGTAAGCAGTGAGAGTATTTTATGATTCATTGATGAATGTTTTGCTAGCTTGCAGTGTTGAGCTTAAATCCTCTCAAGTTTGGAGAAGGCAGCAGGAAACTACTCCAGTGTATCCTACTTACAATGACAACAAAGTTTTCAATGGTTTCCTGGCAACCTCAAAAAAGAACGTTACATGTTTTATTGTAGTCTTATAATAGATAAATGTTTAAGGAGCTAGTTCAGCCCTGTCACTTAAGTTTTGTGTTGTTCTTGTTGTTGCTTAACCCCAGGTCAGCCCTAGCTGATCAAACATATGATCAAAGGCGTTCCAGCTGGGGCCATCTCATCTTTTTTATTTTCAAGTATAGTGTATCTATGACAATATTATCTAAATGTGCCTTTCCTTTTCTTAAGATGGTAGGGTGTGATTTGAGAGTTTAGTTGCTATTTCTAGCGGGTTGAGTGACTACATAGCAACTCCCTTCTTGATTTGTTAGGTTTTGTGTTTTACTCTTAGATAAGGCACATTATTACTATATTTGGTTCAATCTATAATGAAGACTATTTCTATTTCAAAATCAAATACCTGACATTAGAAAGGTCATCTAATGTAAAAAACATTAAAAAAAAACAACAAACAATTGCCTCCAAATTCATACAAACATCCCAGAAATGCTAAAATAAAACAAAAAATACTAGATATTTTACATGAAACAACTACAGCAAACTCTGTATTGTTGATTCCTCATGGTCAAGGACAACTTTATATTATTCAGGTCTCAATTGAATTTATATTTACATTTAATGGGAGAGCTCTTTAATTGCCTTTATGAATGTTAGGATAACATTTGAAGCTGGTTTATGTGTGTTAAAAATGGAATATGCTTCAAATGTTATCCTAACATTCATAAAGGCAATTAAAGAGCTCTCCCATGCACTGACTAATAATTCACACAATGTTTGTAACACAAAAGAAAGTATAACAATAACTCTACTATTTATAGATAACACTGTCATTCAGGAATGATAATGAAAAATATTTTTTTCCTGATAATGGTGTGAATAGAGAGTAGCTCTACAATAAAATATAGGGTCTGCTTGAGATACCTAACATCAAGAACAATAGAGAGTAGCTCTACAATAAAATATAGGGTCTGCTTGAGATACCTAACATCAAGAACAATAGCAGCAACAATTTTTAAAAATAAGGCAAACATTACCTATCTAGTTAGACAATGATTTGCAGTGCTACAGCACAAACCTAAATTGTTATAGAGATCTTCGGTTGTTCAGATGCCAGGAATGCAGTTCAGAGAATGCTGTAGAGTTAATGGAGATACTTGCATTACCCAGAAGCATAACTCATCCTGCAACTAAATATGAACTCAGAATCTCAGCAGCAAAATTTCAGTATCTTACATGTTTCATAATTATAAAAAAAAAACAACATTATTTGAGACTTCTGATGTGGAAATTAGCTAGAGTCACAATAGGTTGCATATTGGCGTAACAACTTACAGTGGATTATATCATCATAACAAAGGTACCTGTTGTTATTTAACCTCAGCTCAGCCCTGATTAAGCAGACTTATGGTCAAAGATGTTCCTGCCATGACATTTCCGGTTTTTTTTACTTTTTCTTTACCAGACACAGTGCACCCAGGACCACATTATCCAATATGTCCTTCTTTTCTAACGTGGTAGGATGTGATGTGAGAGAGATTTGGCTGCTACTTCTTGCAGGTTGAACAACCATATAGATTCTCCCTTAAGTACTTTACTCTGAATGGTGTGTTCAGACTAGATGTAAACAGGTGCCATGAGGGTCATACAATTAATTCACCACTACATAATAAGCAGGAGTATTGAGTAAACTGACACATGTTTCATTAGCTTGCTGTACTGAGTTCAAATTGAGTTTTGAGCAAAATATACACAAGACTGGCATCCATCCAGTAACGAAAGATATCTCTCAAGCCACTTAAAATCTTTAAAAATTCAGATAAGCTGCAATGGCAACCCCATTTAGACAACCCTTGCTAGCATGTAAATTATATGTCAAACTGGTACTTAAACTTAATAAAAATAATGGTGGTGGATGAGAAAGATAATGGAAGATGTGGAGAAGAAGAATTGACTGTGAAGTTTAGATTTTGGAACAGTGACATTTTGATCATGAGCTCAAACCTTGCTGCAGCCACTGCACACAAGCCATGCTACTGTGCTTGCCTCTTCAGTGCCATTCCCACTTCATGGTTGAGCAATTTATGTTATGAAGGGTATCCATTCACCCGCTATAAAAATGCATACATCAATACCTGTTCAGTCATTGGAACAGTTGCCACAGACCAGACAAAATTAAAGACCTAACTGAAATACTAATTATCCAGTGGTTCTCGCCAATTAGTTCACTTCGATAAGTCATCATTTATGTCTTCTATCATTATTATTATTTTTTTCATATATTTTACATTCCTTTTGCCATGTTAGTATGAGTAAGATGATTAGAATCAATCCTAATATCTTACTAGTCTTTATATCATTGATCCCAGAGAAAATTCCAAGTAGAAATGAGACAGGCAGACAGAGAGTCTAGAATATCATAAGCCATTTTAGCCTAGCACTACATTTTTATCAACTCCATTCTTCTAAATAACTTTATTTCTTATTATTTGGTGTGAGTTTGGTTCAGATTCTAAACAGTAATGGTAGGGAGATAGTTTAAATTCCAGTAGCATATGTAGATAAACTGAAATCAATAAAAGCTGAGATATTGGAAATTTCTTGCGTGAAAGCTTAGTGCGTTTACATTGAAGTCTTTCTATAAAAGCCCCATAAACTGAAGTAATATTCTACAATCATGTAACACTACTGTGCTTCATAATAACAGCATGAAACAGAAAATCCATTCATAGACAAGATTGCTTTAACACTTGTGGTTGTGCTGTTGTTGTTTAGCCTCAGGTTAGCCCTGATTGAGTACACTTACGATCAAGTGTTCCAGTCATGACCATCCCATCTTTTAGTCAGGTATCATGTATCATGTATCTAATACTATTTTGTCCAATGCAGCCGTAGATATCATTTTTTAAATGTTAGGGTGTGATTTAAAGGAAGTCTGGTTGCTATTTCTAGAAGGTCGAGTGACCATGTGGAGGCTCCTTCACTGTTGTGATGTTGGTGGTGGTCATGGTGATGGTTGACATTGTTGCTACTGTGTTGGTAGTAGTTGTTGTGGTGACAATAATAATAGTAGTGATGATATTTTTCTTTTATGTTACTTTGACAACTTGGTGGTTGTAGTAGATCTTTCTTTCTTAGTGGGTCCATAGAGTTGTGATGAAAGGATTGGTGGGGCTGTGATCGGAATGCTCCTTTCTTGGCCCTCCAACATAGCCGATTTCAAGAGTGAGAGAGAGTGGGGAAACGACCCCAGTACTTGACTGCTACTAAGTCAGCCTTGGTGGGATTTGAACTTAGAGCATATTATAGTTTGTGGTGGTTGTTGTAATTATTCAACTAGTGCTTGAAATAGTGGTTGTAATGGTGATTGTTGTTGTGGTGGTGGTGGTAGAAGCTGTACTAGTAGTCATAGAGTCTGTGATAGTGATAGCTGTGGTAGTAGTGATAGTTCTAATAGTTGTGGTAGTAGTTATTAAACTAGTGACTGAAATAATGGCTGTGGTGGTTATTGTTGTGGCAGTGATGGTAATTATTGTTGTGGTGGTGGTGGTGGTGGTGGTGGTGGTGGTGGTACTAGTAGTCATAGAGTCTGTGATAATGATAGCTGTTGTAGTAGTGGTGGTTCTAATAGTTGTGGCGGTAGTTATTAAACTAGTGATTGAAATAGTGGTTGTGGTGGTGATGGTTGTTATGGTAGTGGTAGTAATTGCATTTACTAGTGGTCATTATAGACAATGTGATGATGATGGTTATCGTGGTAGTTCTAGGTGGTTCTAATAGTTCTAATAGTTATTAAACTAGTGACTGAAACAGTGGTTGTGGTGGTAGTAGTTGTACTTGTCATTATAGAGTCTGTGGGAGTAGTGATGGTTCTAATAGTTGTGGTGATAGTAGTAGTTGTACTTACTAGTTGTCATTATAGACAATGTAATGATGATGGTTATCGTGGTAGTAGAGGTGGTTCTAATAGTTGTGGTAGTAGTTGCTGAGCCAGTGTTCCAAATAGCTGATGTGATGGTGGTGGTGATAGTTGTACTAGCGGTCATTATATAGTATGTAATTTTAATTGTGGTAGTGAGGTGTTTCTAATAGTTGTGGTGATAGTTATTGAACTAGTGGCTGTGGTGGTGTTGGTTGTTGTGGTGATGGTGTTAGTGTACTCTCATGGATTGTGGAGGTTATTGTGGTGGTGTTTGTAGTGCTGATAGTTGTATTGAATGATACAGGGTGCTATTTTGGCATTGATATGTGTGGTACATGTAAATAATAGTTAAGGTGGTTATAATGATTCTTGTTATAGTGTTGTTGTTTAGCCCCAATTTGCCCTTATCGAAGGCATTCCAATCATGATTATCCTTTTTTTTCTTCATGCATAGCCTATCAAGAGTACATTATCCAATGTGACCTTGTTTTTAAGAGGATATAGTGTAATGTGAGAGAGATTTGGCTGCTATTTCTAGCAGGTCGAGTGACCAAGTAGAGGGTCCTTCATTGGCTTCGCTGTTATAGGGTTTGTCATTGTGGTAGTGGTAGTGGTTGTTGTTGTTGTAGCAATGGTAGTGATCCATGTTGTGGTAGTTATTTATAACTATGGTGGTAGATGTGATAGCTAAGGTGGTTGTGAATGGATGGTGGGGGGGGGGGCGTAGTGTTGATGAGAAGAGGAGAAGCAGGAGGAAAAACTGGAAAGGAAGGCGGAAAGGAGACACAGACAATCAAATAAGAGCTAGGATTTCTTTTCAGAAACTAGAATGGTAACATTGTGTTTTGCTGTGTGTGTTTTCCCACTTCTCTCTATCTTTTCTTCCTCCCTCTCCCCTTGCTTCTTCTTCCTTTCTCTTCTCCTCCTCCTCCTCTCTCTCTTCCACTCTATCCTACTCTGTGATAGTAGAACTCATGGAGCCAACCCCTCCTCCCACCCCTGCTGGGTTAGTGGGGTGGTGGTGGCTAGCCATGGGTCTAGAAGAGGAAACTGGTTTCACATTCCTTCACTGCATGCATAATTAACATTGATTACATCAACAGGCTGAGTCTTACAGTTCAACAACTGCGCTGTTGCTGCAGCTTTTATGCTGCTGCTGCTACTTTCACATGCAAACTAATGCAACAGACTGGATGACATACTAGCAGCACCAATAATACACTTCCCCTTTCTTTTCTCCCCCCCCCCACACACATATACATTCACACATACATACATTTATGCATACATGCACACGTACATTAACACATACATTCACACATACATGCACACATACATTCGCACATGCATTCACGCATGCATCACACTTATATTCACACATACACTCACAAATACAGTCACACATACATTCACAAATACATTCACTCATAGATTCACACATACAGTCACACATACATTCACACATACATTCAAATATACATTCACACATATGCAATACAATCCAGCAGGTTCAACACTACAAGTTTCCATCTCCTCTCACCCGTTCTCTCTCTCTCCATCTCTTTTCCTTAAACATGTGCACACACACACACACACACACACACACACACACACACATGCATAGAAACTGACAGTACCAACACCATGCTTTTCTGTTTCTTTGTCTGTCTCTCTCTCTCTCTCTCTCCCCTCTCTCCCCTCTTTTCTCTCTCTCCTCTTTTCTCTCTCCTCTTTTCTCTCCCCTCTTTTCTCTGCTCTTTTCTCTTTCCTCTGTCTTTCCTTCTCTCTCCTTTCTTACACATAAATGCAAGCAGACATGAACTTGCGCGCACACACACACACACACACATGCACACACACACGCACTCTCTCACACACACACACATGCACACACACATGCACTCTATCACACACACACACTCTCTCTCACACACACACGCACTCTTTCTTTCACACATTCTCTCTCTCTCACACTCTCTCTCTCTTACATGTTATCTGTCTCTCTTACATGTTATCTGTCTCTCTCTCTCTCTTATATGTACTCTGTCTCTGTCTCTTATATGTACTCTGTCTCTCTCTTACGTGTACTCTCTCTCTCTATCTATCTGTCTCTCTCTTATATGTACTCTCTCTCTCTCTCTCTGTCTCTCTCGTTCACACACACACACACACACACACTCATCAAATGCACTTACATGACTGCACAGCATGTAAGCAACACATCACATAGACAGACACAACAATATGCATACAGAAAACATGTACACCATGCTATAAACAACACAGACATACTATAAACATACCACACTTAAATACATCTGATAAAGAAATAGTAGCTACTTAGAAATAGTAGCCAAATCTCCTTCAAATTAAACCCAACTGTCAAAAAAAGAAAACACACATTAGATAATGTAGTCCTAAATAACCCTAAAAAAACAGGTTGGTCAAAGTTGGAATGTCTTTGATCATTGGTTTGCTTGATCAAGGCTGATCTGGTGCTAAGCAGGAGCAGACTATACACAACATAATCATACAATACACATACTACTCTACATTATAGACCCCCCCCCCACACACACTATACTATACTATAGATCAGTGGTTCTCAAACTTATTTTGTCACAGAACCCTTATACAATTTTCCAAAAATCGCAGAACCCACACCTATATTTTACAGAACCCCCCTCCCTGCCACCTTAATTTGAATAAGACATTAAATGAAGTAAAATTTGTTTTAGAAAGAAAATTTATTTGAAAATCATGAATACCATTTATTTTTTATAAAATAAAATTTTATTAAATTTTATTAAAAGAACCCCAGAATTTTTTTGCAAAATCCTGGAGACCCTTGAAATCCACTTTGAGAAACATTGCTGTAGATCTCCATACACACACACATTTTGTTAGTACAACAGCACACACATTATTAATGCTAACATATTCACTCTGGTTATAGTCACACACACACACACTGGTTATTGTCACACCCATGGCTATTGTCCTACACACTAATTCATCACCTGGTTTAACACCACCACCTGGCCCTTGAGTGCCTTTAGCAGAGTCCACTCTGTTGCAATCATTTTGACCAGGTCTCCTGTTTCTTCTTCCCCTTTTTCCCTATCAGTCTCAGAGGTGTTGTAAAAAGGTCATGGGTGCTGCCCTTCCTCCGAGGAGCAGAGGCCACTGTAGTAATAGTAGAAAAGGCAGAATGAGGAGACAGCACATCTGTGGGCCAGAGGTTGGAGTGTGTTGGTAAGCAACTTCATGCCAATCAGTCTATAGGTGTTTTGGTGTATATTTGGGGTCTATGTTTAATTCTATGCATATCACTTCACCTAGCTCAAGAATAGGCTCCAGATCATCTAGGAATGCTACCTGAGATATATTGTCACCCTATTCGTGGGGAGACCTATTTTCCTAACTTAGTGAACTTGGCCCCCAGAAAATGGCAATACTGGGTCTGTAAGGTTAGTGGTTCACATACTGTCACTAGAACTTGCTTCATATATTGTCACTTTTCACATAAGTAAGTAATTAATAGATAATAATTAGTGATGATGAGAGGTAATAAAAGCAGACCAAAGAAAGTTGTCTTATCCGTTCTATCTTTTGTGAAAGCCAATAGTTGAATGCCGAGAAGAGAGAGAGAGAGAACTTTTTCCAGGCAAGGAAGAAAAAATAAACACACATGGTATTTTTGAGCTACAAAGAGATTTCGGTAGGGTAAAATTTAAATCAACAAAACACAAATCACAAGTTTTAATTAATTAATAGATAATAATTGGCGATGAGGGGGGAGGGGGATAAAAGCAGATCAAAGAAAGTTTTGTCTTATCTGATCTAGTGCTGCCATCAACATTGACATGGTGAAAGGCAACTTAAGAGAGATTGTAGAGATGCTAGAGCAGAAGCAAGTAGATGTATGCTGTGTACAAGAGGCAAGATAGAGGGGAGCATCAGCCAGACTCCTCACAGGCAAGGAACAAAGGTAAAACTTCTTCTGGGTGAGTAACAGCGATGGGGTTGCTGGAGTAACTTTATTGTTAGCAGAGAAATGAGTAGATAAAGTAATTGACATAGTCAGTGTGTGATAGGATAATTAAGCTTATGCTAATTATGGACAATACGATAGCAACATTTATCTTTGCATTATGCACCACAATCAGGGCAAACAGAAAACAGAAGGACCACTTTTATGAGGCTCTCCTGCAGACTACCTTGATAATGAAGGTTGGCAATTTTAACGGACATGTTGGAAAACACCATGATGGCTTCTCTATTGGTATGGTATGAGGAACGAAGAGGGATCAAGGCTCCTGAAGTTCTGTGATGCAAATGACCTAACCATTTATAACACTAACTTCAGGAAACTAGCCACCACCTGATCACCTATCAATCAGGTTAACACACAAGCCAGATTGGCTTTATACTCATCAGGAAATGGGATAGACAAATGGTTGCCGATAGTAAGCCTTTCCCTGGTGAAGAATGTGCCACCCAACATAGACTAGTGATTAGTGACTTCAGAGTAAGTGCTAGATGGAGCCAGAGACACACGACAATCTGAAGAAGGAAGATATGAAAGCTGAAAGAGCCCTTGCCCAGTCATAGGTTCAGGGAAGTTCCAGTTGATGCATATGAACCTGCTGAGGGCTACAGACCAGATCAGTGGCTGGTGCAAGGTTCCAACCAGATGGAAGTTGACATAGGTTTGGAATAGTACTGTAGTTAGAGCCATACAATCTAAGAGACAGGTTTAGAAATACTGGAAGAAAGGTGGCAGCAGAGAACAATATCAATTACCTAGTAGAGAAGCGAGATATCAGATATACTTAACAAGGGAAAAAGGAGAAAGTAAGAGGTTTGCATGTGCATAAGAGGTTCTGCAGCATAAGGATCAGCGGCATCAGGTGTTCTGGATTACATGGCAGTGTACTAGAGAGAATCAAGATGTCGTTGAGAAGTGTGTACGGAATCTTAACAACACACTTGCTTTTACTGATGCTGAAAAGAAAAACATAGAAGTGCTATTATGAGAGGTTGTTGAATGAGGAAAATGAATGGGAGAGATAATGTCTACCCCAAGTAGACCCAACTGAAGGACCAGCCATCGAAAGTGACAGCAGTATGATTACAAGTGAAATTAGGGATATGAAGGCAGGGAAGGCAGCTGGACCATCAGAGATAATCGCTGAGATGCTTAAAATACCTGGTGAAGCAGGTCACATGCTAGTCTCTCATACAGTCGTCTTACCCAATGACTGGCATAGCAGTATCATCATCAGCTACTAGAAGGGCAAACAAAAAAACCCCACAAAAGAGAGGCAACTACAGAGGAATCAAATTGATGGACTTGGTTATGAAAGTTGTGGAAAGAGTTATAGCATAACTGATTAGGAACAGAATTAGCTTAGTCTGGCTTTATGCCAAGAAGAGGTACTATCACTGCACTCTTCCTAGTGAGGCATTGCAGCTAGGAGTAAGCTCCTATACCTAGCATTTGTTGACCTTTGACAGGTTTCCATACTCTCTAGTGTTGTGGTTGCTAAGGAAACTAAGGCTAGATGAATGGCAGGTGTAGTGTGCAATTTGCATATCAATGAACTAACCATTCCAAGCATTGAAAGCGACACCAGTAACAACAACAACAGCAGCAGCAACAGTGACACCAACAGCAACAACAGCAAGAAGGACGCCAGTAACAACAACACCAACGATAACAACGAAGATGGAGAGAAGGAAAGGAAGAGCAAGTACGTGGACAAGTGTAACGACACTACCACCACCAGTATTACAGACATTCAGACTGCTACGGTGGCTTCTAAATACGTAGATGTGGTGGTAAACAGAAAAAAGATAGATGATAATAAACACACATTTAACTGGGTCACGAACACACGCACACCCAGCGACAGAAAAGCCTTCCG
>JAOPJM010523510.1:0-10512 GCA_027124095.1 Muusoctopus leioderma
CTGTAGCTAGGTATACACGAATGGCTCATAAGAACAGTTCAAGCCATGTACGAAGGAAGTACTGTAAAGAAGATCAGTTTAAGTCCAGCAGCATACTGAAAGAAATGAATTAGTGTGCTGAACATCATCATCGTTTTTATGTCCACGTCGTCTTCTATAAGTTGCTAGTTTCATTTATGTGATATCTCACATAGAGCAATCATCACCCGATTATTGACATAAAAGCTGGGCTGGGGGTGTAAATATGAAGTTGTAAAAATTTAGTTTTAGAAAGGTGCTAAATAAACTGAACATTAGCAGCAAGATGCTGGTATTCATCTCATTCACCCCTGCTCCTGAGAACTAAGCTTCCATAAAACAACCTATCAGATCTTCAGCATCTTTATTTTCACACTAACCATGGTATTTCAAAGAAAGATTTAAGTCTGTTGTTCTGTTACATCATGTTTAATTAGTAGAAGTTTACATTTTCCTGTAAGGATTGTGTGGTTATAGATTAAACATGGAGTTCCTTTTGCTGAAATATGAATACAATACTAGTGATAGATTTTGACTCTCTCAACCAACTGACAGATCATTTCTGTGCAGAAGTCAAAAGATTCTGTGGCTGGCCATGTACCTATTTCCCAGTCACACATCATCAATTCTAACATATTTAGTAAATGTCATAGAAAGTGAGCTCCAAATGACAGCCTCTATTTCATATCTCTTAGATATTTTATTTTGGAAAACCTTCTTACTCTTTCCCCAAAGATAAGAGTTTAGTCATAAAATAATGCCATTTATTTTATAAAATGGTATTCCAGTTTATTTTATTATAATGTTCAGTATAATGGTGTGTATCCCAGTTTTTAGACTAGGTACACCATATCCGTGTATGTCGTAAGAGGCAACTAAAAGTGTTGGAGTTAGGAAGGGCATCTGGTTGTAAAACACTGCCTCAAAAAATCCCATCCAACCCATACCAGCATGGAAAAGTGGACATAAAAACGATGATGATGTTCAGCACACTAATTCATTTCTTTCAGTATGCTGCTGGACTTAAACTGAGTACAGGCAATTTGACAGAGTTCCAAGCTCTGTAGCTAGGTATACACGAATGGCTCATAAGAACAGTTCAAGCCATGTACGAAGGAAGTACTGTAAAGAAGATCAGGATTGACAGTGAATTCGGTAAAGAATTTAATGTATGGATGATTGTTCTCTAGGGTTCTCTCTTTGATCCAGTTTCTTTTCATTATAGTCTTTAAGGCAATAAAATTAAAATAAGTGTTCAAAACTGTCCTTGAAAACTTTTATATGCTGATGATCTGGTTGTCATTAAAAAATAAGTTGTGAATGAGAAAATGTTCCAAGACAGGTAGAGTGAAAACACTTAAATATTAACATGATGAAGATCAAAGATGTTGTTCATAACAGAGAACATAAACATTTAATAACACTTGGAAATAGCTTTGCCTTCTATGTAAGGATGGAGCTTGTAAGAACTTAATTCTTTCCAGCAGTGGATACACAAAAGGTTAGTAAGATGACGAGCAGATTAACTAGGAACCAAGATCTTAGATGCATCAGATGTACAGGAGTAGTTAGCAGTTGGAGCCCCTTTGAAGTGAAGTCCATGGGCTACTCAGATTAATCACTAGAAGTGGTAGATCATTTCAATTATCCAGGTTATATTATAAGTGCTGGAGTATGATTGTAATGAAACAAAGGAGTGGAAAAAGTTTAGGGAGCTGTCACATTTGTTGGCAACAGAAGGTATGTAAAAGGCATACTTCACAAAGCATGTGTAAAAAGTGTGATGTTACTGAAACAAACATTGAATGCAGAAAACTTGCAAAGGTTGGAGAAAAGGAGTTGAGTATAATCAGTTAGAGGTGCAACATTAAATTGAGGAAGCATTAAAAAAAACATCAATCAATGTGCCCAAGAGTGGTGACTATGCACTGGCATAGACATTTAATGTAAATAGACAACATGTGTGAATGTTGGGCTTCACTTGTGAAATGACACAAGATCAAGAAGAGTGGTGATATGTCATACTGTAAACCCTTCCAGTCCATGTTGGTATGGAAAAACAGACAATAAAATAGTGATGATGAAGGAGATCATGATATTTTAGAGTGCTTTGGTATTGTTTCCCAAATGTCACATGGAAAAAGCATGAATGTTATAAATTCACATTTTCCTTTGTTTAAATAACTAGAGCTACATGTCTATATAAAATATTATTAGGGTGGTAGGTAGCAGAATCAGAGAGCACTGGACAAAATGCCTTGCTGTATCTAGTTAGGTTTTGAGTTCAAATCCCACCAGGGTCAACATTAGCTTTCATCCTTCTGGGGCCAATAAAATAAATATCGGTCAAATACTGGGGTTGATTAAATTGACTTTACCTTCCCCAAAATTTGTGACCCTGTTCCTATGTTAGGAATCATTACTATTATTAGGGTGAGGACAGTGGATTGTTGGAATTGTTAGAGCATCAAACAAAATGCCTTGCGGTATTTACTTACAGCCCTTTATGTTCTCAATTGAAATCCCGTTGAGGTCGATTTTGCTTTTCATCCTTCTGGGGTTGATAAAATAAGAGCCGGTTGAGTACTGCATTCTATCTAATCCACTATACCCATCCCCCAAATGTGAGGCTTTGTTCCTATGTTAAAAATCATTATTATTATTATGGTGGTGTGTGGTAGAATTGGAGAGTACCAGATAAAATGCCTGGCAGTATTTTGTTATGCGCCTTTATTTTCTAAGTTTAAATCCTGCCAGAGTCAGATTTGCCATTCATCCACCCAGAGGTGTTAAAATAACTACCAGTCAAATACTGGAGTCAATATAATTGGTTAAGTTGGTGAGCTCGACCCCAAGCTAGAAATCATCATTTCATTATTGTACCATTAGCAATGTAAACTTTACAGTATATAGTTTTGTTCCTTTGTGTTTTAAGATCAATTTACACCAGAATTATATTGAGTTTTAGTTAACTGAAGTTAATAAAATACTTGTATGGATTCAATCAGCTATATTTCCTTCCATATCAATTTGGTTTTGTGACATCCTCAAAAAAAAAAAATTATTATTATACATTTTGACTTTTACAGTTTTGGACACCACACCATCAGCTTAAGGCACATTAACACTTTGGATAAAAGTAACAAATTCACAGTTGACCAAGTCAATCGAGGGTCAAACTGCCATCCAAAAGACCTGCAGTTCATCTTTTATCACTCGCCTTATACTGTGACTAGTTAAACACTTGATGTTCACATGGCTCAGTCCCCCACACTCTAAGTAGGTGCAGTGTGTTGGTACATCTCATTGCTATAAATAGTGGAAGCACTGTATAATTGATGAGTGTCTCCTTAGTTTGCATTGTTGAGCCTAAATTCCCCCCCCCCCCATTGATGTCACTTGGATCAGGATTAGCTCTGCTAGGCTAACTTGCTCTATACACACTAAATGGTGTTCCTACTCTCCAGTGGGTTATGGGAGTTTTATAATAAGCAAGTAGTTTCATGTCTTCTATCATTGTTCAGCAAATATTCAGTTGTAACCTTAACATGACTTCACTTGTTCTACATTTATTTTGCACTTCTATTGTTTCATTTTGGACTTTGCTACTTCAATGGAGAAATAATGTATATTTATATAACTTTTTTTTAAATCATTATTTTCTTGAAACTATGCAACTTTGTTATCTTTTTTTAAACTTTCAGAGTAGCAAGATCTTTAGAGGATATTATTTAACTGATGATAGATTTATGAAGTTCTCTATTGGTAATAATGTAGAGAATATTTTATATTTTACTAGCTACCACCACTTCAGACAACAAAGAACTCCTCTTTCTCAACTCATTTTAAAAGACAGACTATTTAAGTTATTTGTAAAGACTGTGATACTGAATGACAGTGAAATAGATAATGAATATAGAGGATCTATAGTGATTAAAAAGGAAGAAATTTATTATGGTGCACCAGATATGTGGCTCAGTGCAAGTGAGCTGAGAGAGCAACTGATTACAAAAGCCATTGACTGTTGTATGAAGGAGAGATGACTGTACTGGTATAGACATATAATGGGACTGGATGATGCATTCTGAGTGAAAGAAATATCATGAGTTAGTGACAGAAGGTATTTGTGATAGAAATTTGACCAACGAAGACCTGGAAGAAAGTGTTTTAAGTCATATCTGAGAACACCAAGTCTCAGATAAGATGACACAGGATTGAGTCATATGGAAAGGTACTGTGATGTATAATGTAGACCTATCCAACCCATACCAAAATAAAAAGACATTAAAACAATGATAATGAGAAGGAGCAGAGGATAAAATGGGTAAAAGTATTTATGAATTGGTTATATATTATTAGGCAAAACTATTTTATCTGATAGATTTCAGAATTGGTAAATACTGAAGCCATTAACCCATTAGGATATTTCTTCTGTATGTCAGTTAATATGGCAAGTGCCATAAATTAAAAATAAGATCTTTAGAAACCAAGTTTCCAACTCAGTTGTAAACATTTCACATCACTTAGGTTATTGATGCTCTTGAAAATGTTAAATAATAAAAAATACCGTATGTCTTTTCACAACAGGATACGGTCCGTTGTAAGGTGCCTGCAAGGGCTTTGCAATAGCATCAACACGGATGAAAACGTGAGAAGACGTCATCAAACTATCAGGAACATGAATGGTGGTATTCTGTTGCCGAGAAAGTACTGGCGGAATTTCAGCCATGTGTCGTCTCAGACGATGCACAAAAGAAGTAGTATCTTCAGCGGCTGCTGGTATCTTCACAGGATCAAAAATCTGACCGGGAAGCTTCAAGGCAGTGCCATATAGTAAGTCAGCTGGTGTGCAGTCAATGTCAGCCTTGACTGTGGACCGAATTCCAAGAAGCACGATAGGTAGAAATTCGTTCCAATGGGTAGGCTCGGGTTGAGCCTTTAGGGCTGATTTTAGTTGGCGGTGAAAACGTTCCACAATCCCATTAGCCTTAGGGTTATAAGATGTTGTTCGAATACGAACGGACCCGATCAAGTTCGTCAACTCGCTGAATAGGTTCGATTCGAACTGTCGCCCCCTATCGGTAGTGATTGTGGCTGGGATGCCAAAACGAGAAATCCAACTGTTTACAAAAGCAATGGCTACAGTTTCAGCCGTAATATCTGTGATTGGTATGGCTTCAGGCCATCGGCTGTATCGATCGATACAGGTCAACAGGTAGGAAAATCCTTGTGAAGGTGGCAAAGGGCCTACAAGGTCAATGTGCACGTGTTGAAATCGTGCGTCAGGAGAGGTGAAAGTACCCAAAGGTGATTTTATATGTCGATGTACCTTCGACTTCTGACATGCAATGCACTGTTGCGTCCATAAGCGGATGTCTTTATTAATTCCGGTCCACACAAATCTGGACGAAATAAGTTTGGTAGTTGCGGTAATGCCAGGATGTGACAGGCAGTGAAGAGTTGAAAAAACAGATCGACGATGCTTCAGTGGAACATAAGGACGTTGATGTCCTGTAGAAAAATCACACCAAATAGAACCAGTGGAATTTGCAAGAGGTGCTAAACGGAACTGCAGAGAAGATGAATTCTTACGTAGAGTATCAAGCTCTTGATCATCCTCTTGGTCCGCAGCAATGTTGATAAGGTCCACTGTTGCTGGTGAATGTAAGGCATCAATATGCAGACGAGAAAGGGCGTCTGCAGCAGTGTTATTTGTGCCTTTAATGTGCCGAATGTCGTTGGTGTATTGAGAGAGTAAGTCGAGATGACGTATCTCTCTCGGTGAGTGCCTATCAGGCTTTGAAGCTAACGCATGGGTTAGAGGCTTATGGTCAGTATAAAGGGAGAAAACTCTACCTTCCAATAAATGTTTAAAATGCTTTACTGCCAGATAAGCAGCCAAAAGTTCTCGCCCGAATGTACTATAACGGGTCTCTGCGGGCTGTAAACGCTTCGAGAAAAAAGAAAGTGGTTGCCAATTACCACCAACATTCTGCTGAAGAACAGCTCCAACGCCGACATTAGATGCGTCGACCAATAAAGCTAGTGGAGCATCACTTCGTGGGTGTATCAACAAAGTTGATTTTGCTAGAACATCCTTGACTTCAGAAAAAGCTTTCAGAGCTGTATCATCGAGAGTAATGGGCTCGTTTTTCTTTTTCCGACCACGAAGCAAATCCGTTAAAGGCTGAACAATATCAGCACAATGAGGGATAAACCTCCTGTAAAAATTAACGAGGCCCAAAAATTCACGAAGTTTTCGTATCGACGAAATAACTGGAAAATTCTGAATTGCATGTACTTTATTCTCCATGGGACGAATTCCGCTCTTGTCAACTATGTGACCCAAAAAGTTAAGAGTAGGTACACCGAACTCACTCTTGGTTGGGTTAATAACGATGTGATGCATCTGCAGACGATCGAACAGCAGTTTGAGATGTTCCTCATGCTGTTTCTCGGAAGTACTGGCAATTAACAAATCATCGATATATGCGAAAACAAATGGTAAACCACGTAAAGCGGTATCGATAAATCTTTGAAACGTCTGCGCGGCGTTTCGCAGCCCAAAGGGCATTCGAAGAAATTCGAATAAACCGAATGGTGTGGTTATTGCAGTTTTCGATATATCATCAGGATTTACTGGAATCTGATTATAAGCCCGAATCAGATCAATCTTCGAGAAAATCACAGCGTTTTCAAGAGCCGAAGAAAAGTCATGTAGATGTGGGATCGGGTATCTGTCCGGAATAGTTATTGCATTTAATGCTCTGTAATCGCCACATGGTCGCCAGTCCCCCGAAGTTTTTTTAGGGACCATATGAAGAGGAGAAGACCATGGGCTTTGTGATGGACGCACGATACCCAATTCCAGCATGTGCTCGAACTCCGCTTTAGCAATAACAAGTTTCGCCGAATCCAGTCTTCGAGGGCGAGCGGCAACAGGATGTCCGTATGTAACTATGTGATGCGTAGCAGCATCAGTAAGAGTATTGTCAAAACGAGGTCGCACAATGTCCGTATAGTTTTTTAGTAAAAGTTCAAATCTGTTAGACACTGGAGAGAAGAAAAGAGGGCTAACAGTAGCGTTTCTTGAAGGGAAACCAGGAACAGTCAGAGAAGTAACCAGACGGTATCGTTTCAAATCAACGAGGAGATTGTAATGATGCAAAAAATCTGCGCCTAAGATTGGCGTTGGCAAGTCCGTTACGATAAATACCCATTTAAAATTACGACGCAGGCCTAAATCTAAGGTTAACAATTTTTCGCCATAAGCGGTAATAGAGGAGTTATTGACTGCTTTCAAAGAGATGCTACATGAATCTTTATACGAAGGGAAAGCACTAAGGGGCAAGATTGAAACTTGTGCACCGGTATCAATTAGGAACTTAGTCTTATTGCTTTGATCAAAAACGAAAAGCAAGCGACTTTCCGGAGATTGGCGAGGCAAATTTGTCGCGTTTAAATGCCGCCTTGCTGGTTTTCCGGCGCTGAAAAAGTATTTTCTTGAAAAGAACCTGTTCGGCTAAACTCGCAGGGCAGGACACAACGGTGTGCCTTTAGGCCGAATCTGGCATGATACCAACAGTATCCCTTCGTTCTCCTGGAAGCACTGGGGCTTCGCGATCGCGAACGCTGCGAGAAATTTCTCGATCTGCCGGGCGAACGACCGGACGCTTGCATCCGATCGATTCTGTCAACCAGAGACTGAATCAATAGTCTGCTGGTTAAACAGAGCAGCGATTGAGTCCGAAAAAACGGACTGAGTAGACGGGGAATTCGGAGAAAAACTGGCAACAGCACGAGCTGGGGTATATACCTCAGCGATGTTGTCTGCCAACTCAGCTAGATGCTCAACATGTTCTCTGTCTTTAGCAGAGGCTAGTACTACCTGAGTATTATGAGGCAAACGAGACAAAAAGAGTTGCTTAAAAATATTGTCCTCTAAATTATTAGAGCCGAGCAAACTCTTCATTCGCAGGAGTAACTGCGATGGTTTCCTGTCCCCCAATTTCTCCGACGTTAGAAGCTGTCGGAGTCTCTCCTGTTGTGACACTGAAGTGCGTTTAACTATGTCGCACTTCAACTGGTCACACGAATAAGTACCAGGAGGTGAAGTTATGATATCTTTAACTTCCAATGTGAGGGCTGGTGGCAAACTGCTAACTAAAAACGAATATTGAAGATTCTGTTGGTTATTTTGTTAGCCACAAAGAAAGCGTCCATTTGTGCAAGCCAAACAGTGGGATCGCCAGACCACGAAGGAACTGGGACTGACGTAGTCGCAACAAATGAAAGAGTTGGGACAGAAGCCATAATGGAAGAAGGAAAAAAATCCCTACAAAGCAATATCTCCTTTAAAAATCCTAATGCTAAGCTTCTGCTGAATTCAAAACTAGGAAATACAGCAAGGTGAAGAATTATACACAAATTATTAATAGCTCGTTTCATTCGTAGTCACCATTTAAGAAATAAAGAGGGTGACATTGAAACGATAAACTTTGCTGCGTTGTTCGAATCACGTCGGGGTCACCATTTTAGTGAAATAATTATAGAAGGCCAAATGTAGGCCTAACCAAGAACACTAAAAGATTAAATACTCTTGGTATAACTTGGTACCACAGGACAATTAAATGTAAAACAACACTATATATTTAGTACAAGTATTTTATTATGTCTACGGCACCGTCACCAAGAATGAATGAATCTCTACGGATTCATTCAGAAAGGAACAACAGAATAATGTGTACATAATATCTTAGCAACTAAAGATACATGCAAAACACAGATTGAAAGCCAATCACTATTTAAGAAGGTTAAACGTATAGGTAAAATGATAATTATTTGTACTTAACCTTAGATTTGCGGCAATGAAGATAGATTCCTCCGGCCATTATCAATTTATGAAGTTTCATGGTTAGTTCAGTGAGTAAGACGATAAAAGTAATATAGTATACATCTTCTTTTCGACTAAATCATCTTTCCAGTAAATAATAATTTGGAAGCAAATATTTCAGCAACTGATAATGTTTCACTTTCAAATTTTGTTCTGATGTCTAGTAAAAGAATACATTTTGAAAAGTAAATATATAGCTAAAAGCAAAAATATATGCAAACTGAAAAAAAAAAAATATCCTATTGTTCATAACTTGTCTAATATCTTTTGTCAGTACTGGAATTAACATTTCAGGCATTTCGATAATATTACAGATATTACGTGTAGAAGAAATGACTTTTCGTTATTAGACACAACAATATTCCCTCTTTCGTTTATCGATTAGATTTTCGTTCTTTGCACTTGTCTATTTAGAATGCAGCTGATTATTTTGTTGGGAATAATCTTTTGGTAAATGTTTTCATTGGGTGGCAACTAAACCAACGAAGGAGAAGAGTTGAGAAAATTTGCAAGAGTTTGTATTCACTTGTATTATATCTAAATATATAAGCTGCTCGAAAGTAGGAGTGTAGCATAAGAAAAAAATGTTACACGGTTATGGAAATCGTAATAATACCACATTCATTCTAGAAAAGAAATAATAATATATAACGAATAAATAACTTCGTCAGGTTAAATATTTAATCAAGTTTATATATCTGGTGGTGATATTGGAAAGTAGCCCCCTCACGAAAATATCTCTCATATTTATCAATATATCTGTATACAGCTATATTTTGTACGTACTAATTTCTTATCTTTATCATAGTTTCCATTCACACTTTCCTTCCTGTGGCAATAAGTAATTACCAGTATACATGGATATATTTTGTACAATTTATCTTCCAGGATAACATTAGTATAAGCGCGCACACACACACATATATATATATGAACTTTTATACAAGCAATTATTGTAAGCGTAAACACACACACACACACACACACACACACACACACACACACACAAACACACACACATACACACACACACAAACACACACACACACATATATATATATATAGAAAGAAAGAGAGAGAGGGGGGATATTACGCATACAATTTTATATTATATGGACATACTCATTGACACACACACACATACACACACACACACAAACACACAAACACACACACACACACATATATACACACACACACACACACACACACACACACACACACACACGTATGTATATATATACATATATATATATATACACACAGTTTGCTATATTATACAAATCAGAGTAGTTTCTTTCTGGAAAGAAGTTGATAAATGCATTCCCCTGAGATAAGATCCTAAAAGTACCGCTAATATATATTTTTAATCTCCGCAAAAAACAGATATGATCATAGAAGGCATGCATATTAAAATAGTTTCTAAAAAGTTTCATTTCTCTGAGACCAACGGCAAGAAAACTTACTGCAAAAATATCTGATTTAGAATAGAAAACAATACCACTAACGGTAATGAAGAAAATAAATGATTTAAAAGCTGACGACAATACAAAAACGAAAGAAATAAACGTGTGCATATCTCAATTGAATGTTTTATAGCA
>JAOPJM010523520.1:0-10512 GCA_027124095.1 Muusoctopus leioderma
TTGTCTGGTGGACATGATGACGTAGCAATTATCATTGTTTTGTCTGGTGGATACGCTGACGTGGCAATTCATTCTGATGCCACCCGCTACACTAGTCATATTTTTAGGCTTTAGTCACTGATGAAATTGCCTCATCTGTTTTTATCAGCAGACCATCACTATTCAATAATGTTGTTTAGTGTAATCATCTATTGTGGGCCCAAATGTGGTTTTCAAGCCCAATTCTTGAGGTGGATACCCAAAGGCATTGCAAGCACTGGAAAGATGTAGCAGTCATAGTTGGTGGCGATGAAGAGGCCAGCCTGTGTTCTCTAGCACTCGGGATTCTCTCATGTTGATTTTTCTTGCAGGCTTTTTTTGTCATAACACACCATTTGACTCTATCACAGGACTCTACCTTCCTTGCATAGATAAGAATAGTGCTTCATACTGTCTTGATATTGTCCTTATATTTCTTTTTTTGTTGGCCCTTGGAAAGTCCTCTATAGAGTACTTGGTGATGTAGGCAAGATCTATTCATGTAGATGATGTGTTCAGTCCAGCGTAGCTGAGCCTTCAACACCATAGTCTCAACACTGATTAGACTGGCGCTGTTCAACACTTCCAAGTTTTTCCCATTGTCCTACCACCTGAAGCCTATGATCGATCGCAGAGCTCTCATATGGAAATGTTCAAGCTGCTTGAAGTATCTTTAGTAGAGCGTCCAGGTTTCACATTCACATAGGAGGCATGTGAATACAACTGCTTGATACACTTTGATTTTTGTTGCCAGTTTGATATTTTTGCGGCTCAGTAAATGTGATCAAAGATGAGCCAGTGACTGGCTAGCTTTGCTGATGCATGCAGCTATCTCCTAGTTGAGAGAGCTATCAGAAGAGATGACACTTCCAAGGTTCTTGGAAGTGACATCTCTTCTGATGGTTCTCAACAACGTTTCAGCTGGGCACTCTCCATGCAAATATTGGGAGGGTATGGTGTTGTTGTTCCTGGAGCACATTGGTAGAGGACTTTTGTTTTGCTGAGACTAACTGTGAGTTCAAAGAGTTTACAGGCCTCTGCAAATATATTGATGATGACTTGGAGATCAGTCTTGGAATGTGCCTCATTTGTACTTACTTACCAACTAACTTGTATTTGACAAAGAAACACTCTTAATCCAGATATGAGACAATTGAGCTTTCTATAGATAGACTTAGAGATGGAGCTAAACTAAGCTAGTCCCTGGTGAGAAATACCTCTCTCATTATTTATTAGTGTTATGTAATGTAGTAATAAGAGCAGAAAAGAGAGAGAAAAAAGTAAAAGGTGAACAGTTCATAGAAGAAAGGTATGAGAACATTTTTTAAAAAAACAACTTAATGAGATTAGTAATCACTGCTTTAGTGAAGGCAAATAATAATTAGGGGCCTTCCTGTGAAGAGTTTAGGGTGTAATGATACATCTCTGTGGGAGTTGATGTTATATTTTAATTGAAGTATTTAGAACTTCAATTAATCATAATGTCATAATGTGTTTTATTTATTGGTCAGAATTTTGGGGAAATCTGTTTCTAAAAACAGTTTTAAAAAAAACTTTCATGATGAAATAAACATCAGTATATTACTGATAATAATTTACATTGTCTGAAAACAAGATGGAATGGTCATGGTTGGAGTACTTTGATCATAGGTCTGTTCAATCAGAGTTTTCCTGGGACTAAATAACAACTGATAATAATTTTATTTATCCTCTAATTTCTACTCACCAAAACTCTACAGTCACTTGCCCATCTTCCAGCTGTGCTATCCCTCTCTCCTATATCACAATTACAATTATTCTCTTCTTCTTGATGACTGGATACTGTCCCTGTTCACTAATCTCTGTGTCTATTCCCAAACTCCATACTAAATATTTTCCCAATCATTCTTCTCCAGAACATTCCAGTCTCGTTGCAGAGTTTGTAGAAAATCAAGCAGAATCAGTACTGTCATCCTTAGATTCCTATAACTTCAAATAATAATTGTTTCTAACATAGGCATAAGGCCCAATAACCCCAGTACTTGACTGGTACTTTATTTTATCGACCCTGGAAGGAGGAAAGGCAAAGTTGACCTCGGCAGGATTTGAACTCAGAGCACAGTGAGCCAGAAAGAATACTGTAAGGCACTCTGTCCGACGTGCTAATGACTCTGCCAAAATGGTTTCATATGTAAAGACAATGTCTTAGATTTATTGAAGAGGTGAAATAAGATTGTGTGGCATGCATGCCTTTCTGAAGATAATTATCAACATAAATTGAAGTGCACTTATTTTAACTTGGAAACAAACCTGAATTGTGGACTCTGCTCACTGACAGCATATCAATCTGTCATAAGCTCTATGGTCTTAGCACATGGAATGCAAAGTTATACTTCATCAGACTGTGAAACTACACTAATATGGATGAGTATGTCAAAATACTGGCTCTTGCTTCACAATCATCTTTAATCCACATTAAAACAGAAGCAAGCATTTTAACAATTCAAGAACCATGTCACTTAGCTACTGTCTCAGTAAAACTATGATCTAACTTAGTTTAGAGAAATCCTATACAATGATATGTATGTGTGTGTTTCTTAAATATGTATATCATTCCACTTTCATTCAGTATAACAACAACTACAGCAATAACAACGAAAAATATCTATTTTTCAAACAAAAAGTGATATAATTCAGGTAAGACTTTTAACACCAAAGACTTGGCATTCATTCTTGTGAGAAACACATTACTACTTAAATAAAAAATATTAAAAATAAAATTGAAGTCAGGTTATTAAGCTGCATGGAAAAGGAAAAATTATCTATTTTGAGGGCATAGGGTCTTTTTCAATATAGAGAAAAGAGAAATTAAGAAAGGGAGAAAAAGAAAATATGTACATGTATTGTTTCAGTTAGTAATGGTGATGATGGAAGTGAGTGGTGGTTATGTGGTGTCTGAGTAGAGCAGAGTGAATAGTGGAGATGGACAGTGGGGAAAATGCCAGTCATGCACAAAAGAAAGAGCAAGAAGAGTAAGCAGCAACAGGTAGGTGATGGTCTAGCATGTGTGAGTAGGTGAGTGATCATGTCAAATGGTGTGAGTACGTGTGCATCTGTATGTGTAGGGAGGGTGAAAAGAGAAAGGAAGTAATTAAAGGAAAAATAACTGATTGTTAATTCCAGCAGGAGAGAATAATTCCGCAAGAAAAATCAATCATTTTTGAAGAAGGAGTGAGGTGAATCCTACCACTGGAGTAGAGCAAAGACAAAAAGTAGTGGTGGGAGTGGCTCATAGAGTTGAAATGCCATACAACAGGTTTAAGAGGTCCAGAGCTGTTATGTTGCACATCAAGTAAACGTTCTCTGAATCGATCTGCCAACCTGCAGCCTATCTCACCTGTATACAAAGTGCTGCAAAGTCACCATTTTATACAATAAATAACTTTACTGGAGGTACAGATAAACCAGTTCACGACCTTGAAGCTGAACTTAGGCCAGACAAAATATTGACATTATGAATAAAAAGACAAGTTTAAAACACCGGTGGGAACAAATTGATGTTCTAGGTTGGTTGTGGCAAGGGCTGAAGGAAGTACTGACCAGAAGGTCATGTCTAAAGGAGGGGGGAGGTAAGCTCAGGAAAGATGGGAGTGGTGAGTGGGTGAGATTGGAAAAAATAGAAATTATGGAGGATGGTACATAGGAGAGACCATGTAGTGGGGCGGAATGAGGAGAAAAGAAATTATGTACCTCTGTTTTTATCCAGTTTGTTTCCTTCCTTGTTTGATTGATACCAGTCTGGTATCTCAGAAACTACTGAAGATAGGAAGTCCAATTTTGTATATCAATGAAATACTAAGTAAAAAAAAAAGTGCCATTTTTTAGCAAATTATTTGAATATATGCTGTGCTTGCTATAGCTTCAAAAAGCCTCCCCCAAAATAAAGGTTATAGAAATGATGGATTATACGAAAAATAGAATTAATTACACACTGTGTGTTTAAGTGGAGGTATATCTATTAATTTATATATGTATGTTTGTGTGTGTATGTATGTGTGGTGCCTTCCATGTTTTTACATAACAAATCAAACAGGATTGTCCTGCTAAATAAATATCTCTGAAGCAATTAATATCAGTTTGCAAGCCATTAATACAGTTACGGCTAAGGACACCACCAAGATTTTCAACATGCTGAAAAAGTTGTTGGAATAGAAAAAAAGAACAAGAAAGATCTACTACTACTAATAATAATCTTTCCTTTATTTGCTACAAGAGCAACACATATACAAAACATTTAAATTCACAACCAAAGACAAAACATTTAGCAGTGCACATAAATAATTAATGGGCGAAAGAGAAAATACAAATTACATAGCATAAAGTATGCATATATATCATCATCGTCATTATCATCATCGTCATCATCATCATCATCACCATAATTTTATGTCCGTTTTTCATGCTGGCATAGGTTGGACGGGTGATTTTGGCCCGCGTCGTGAATGGAGTCACCATTCTCCTAGACGGGTCGGGGGACCAAGCCTCACTCATATGTTTCATTTGGCTTGGTTTCTACGGCTGGATGCCCTCCCTATCACCAACCCCTTTACAGAGTGTACTGTGGCACCAACACTAGAGAGGTTGTCATGCCATGCCCATGGCACAACTAAAGAGCCTTCTCTACCCTATGTTTTCTCCAAATGATAATCAGACACTTTACAGAGTGCACTGGGTGCATTTATCGTGGTACCAGCACTAGAGGGGGGGGGGCTTGTCTCTTGCAGGCTAAAGAGTCCTCTCTACTCTACATAGTCTCCGTTTTATGAGGGCAAACGTAACCTGAGAGTGTGAATAGGAGATAGGTTATGTATGAGAGGGAAAGAGTATGAGTATGGGTGAAAATGAGGGGAAGCTGAGAATTAGCAGAGAGGACTGAGGAGGCAAGTAGAAGGTGAGTGATGTATGAAAGGGCAGAGAGTGTGAGTACAAGATAGATCATGCATGAGAGGGTGAGAAAGGGAAAGAGCACGAGCATGGGGGAAGCTGAGATTGGATGATAGTGGGAGAGGACTGAGGATGTGAGTAGAAGATGAGCGATGTATGAGAGGACGGGAGGGAAGGATAAAGAGCATGGGTGTGTAGAGGACAAGAGGGAATGTAGGAGTAAGAGTATGGGTGTGAATGGGAAAGAAGTGATCATGGGAGTGCAGGAGGGAGGAGAGTATGAGTATAAGGGGGAAAAGTAGTGGTTGTATAATGGTGAGAGGATAGTGGAAACTGCATATTGGGTGTTGGATATTAATATATATACTACATATTGGTTTTATTCAGACTAGTGTCCTCATCCTGGTTGCTATGATCACAACATTTCAGCTGTTGTACCCTCCAGCCTTCTTCAGGTGCCTGTCTTCTTCGGTGATGTTACACTATCTGAAGGATTGAACTCACACTCAACAGCTTAACTAACACACTTAACGCTTAACAAGTGCTTATATTAACTGTGCTATTGTCCCGTAGAACAATTAGGTATTGGAAAGTAGGAGCTTTAAATCGGGTGGAATTAGCTTCAAATCTCTGCATCCAACGTGATACAAAAATGGAGATTAGAAAAAGCTCCACCAAAAATTGGCAGGAATATCGAACCATCTTACATTCCTCTACAGATGCAGAGAAGGAAAAAAAATCATAAAAAACAAGTTACATTATGTTAGACAAAGAAACAGATAGAAGTGTAGTTTACAAATAGTTAGGAATTAATGAACATGACACAGAAATGAAAGAAAGATAGGGTAGGACTATAGTAGATGCATTAGATTAATACTTAAAACCTAATTAAATACTAAAAATAAGGTAGTGAGTAATAAGTAACGGTATCTTACAAGCAAGATGAAGTAAAGAAAAAAAAATGATTAACTGCATTTAAAATACACCACCCCAAAGCTGAGATAGAAAGATTATATTTACCATAAACATGAAGTTAGGGGTCTTCTACAATTAGAAAATTATTTTGGCTGTATTAGGACTTTAAAAATATCTAGTAAAGAATATTGGGAAATTATTGTATTCTGGGAGGGTCATACTGCCAATAAAACACATGCACAGATTATATTTCACTTCAGTTTTATTATCAATCAATTAGATAATTAATTGATTAGTCTGTCAAAGTTCTTTTGTCACAGTCTGTGACCTTATCAATGACTATGTGCCCCTCAAGCACCTCCTCTTTTTCAGCACTTATTGCATGTTTTCTGTTCGTCTCCCAGGTGTTGTGAAAGAACTTTGACAGACTAATCAATTAACTGATTGATAATAAAATTGAATTGAAATATAACCAGTGCGTGTATTTTATTGGCTGTATGACCCTCCCAAAATACAATAATATCTGTTTCAACACACGATTTCACATCAAGAATCCTGCAAAACAAATACAAAAATAATGAGAAACTAATACAAACAGCTACAAAACATAAATGAAACAAAAAAATGTTATCTATCTGCAGAAAGGCCAACAAATATAAAACAGAAGGTATGGTAACAGACAGCTGTAAGGAGGATGGAGAAACAATTAGAGAAAGTATTAAAGAACTAACAACTAATTTAAATTCAGGACTTCAAAATGTTATGTGTCAAGAAAACTTCCGACTTGGCTAATATCAGGCAAAACTGAGCAAAGTGGAAGTGGATAAAGAAAAAGAAGAAAAAAAAATCAGCACTAGTGACTTTGTTTTTGTATTGTTCTAATAAAATTATCATTCTGTATAGAATTCCACAAAAAAACTAGATTAACTAGGGCAGCTTTATTAATAGCAAAAATCAACACACAGATACAGCACATGTGAAATAAACTATGAAAGTAATCAGGAGCTAACCGTTAAACAATGTTAAATCCAGCAATGGCAATATAATCAGTTACAATGTCATTCCCATGATCCTTTGCTACCTACTACGAAACTTGTCAACATGACACTATCATCATTTCATTCAGAAGATGGGGACAAGAAGGTCTTCAAATGTAAATGGACTTAGAAACATTAAAGGACTAATAAGGAAATATGGAAAATCTTAAAAAAGATTAAACTTGAACACAGTCATATCTTGAATATAACATGTTTGAAAGAAAAGCTGTTCACTATATATACAAATATATATACCGTATTTGCCGGCATATAAGATGCGCTTTTTTTATTTTTAAATGTATCAAAAAATTGCCCTGCGTCTAATGCAGTTGTATTACGGATAGGAGACTGAGCGCCGTAGACTAGGGAGTTAGATGAGCATAAGTCTGCTAAGCACAAAAATTGTTACTAATAATAAAAATTTGAAAACAATCCAAATTATTACAGTAAATTGCGTTACTAATAATAAAATATTGAAAACAAGCCAAATTATCACAGTCTGTTAACACAAACTTACGAAAAATTGCTTATGGTACGTTGGCAGTTATGAGGAAAGCTCACATTATCTCACTGTACCTCCTTCCTCAGCATACATAACCCACACCTGATATATGTCTTACATTATTTAACGACTGTGTTACCTTTAAGAAACATTTGTTAATTATCTAAGTGAAAAATGCTCCTAGACAGATGTGTAGCAGTTGTCTCTCTTAGCTTCTGTGATCAGAGGCAGAAGATTGTCTCCCCTAGGGGTTGAGAATTCGACCACCAGAGGGAGGCACCAGAAGAACTTCAAGCCTCTTTCTGATCACTCACAGAGAAGCTGTCTCTTCCTGTTTAGCCTTCCTACATACAGGACGTATACACACAAGCTCTCTCTTGCTTCTTGACCATCGAACACAGTAGACGTGCTTAACTCTGCGACTACCAAGCCACCAGCGCAACGATACAACAACCTGCTACAGTGCCTTTCCATCTCATCATTTGATTACCGTTAAGTATAGCCATCACATTTGGCCTATACCATTTCGATTCCTGTGGAATCACAAATAAATATTATACCATACACAAGCCTTCTTAGTTCTATTATCCAACCAACAGACCAGAACGAAGGCTGCTCATCTTCAACTCAAGGTATGTCTTCATATATCCTCTAACACATACACCATTTAACCACAGTAAACCATATCTACTAAAAATGTAAAAATAACGAAGCTAAATGCTTATATTTGTTAATAACGGTTTTATTATCGTATATTTTTCTGTGAAAGGAAAATGAAATTAATGGTGATCGTAATTACATGCTTGAATCCGTGGGTCCCAAACCAATGTTGGTGGACATATGTAGCGGTAATCATGTCCGCGGTAACAAACATGAAAAACATGGCGGTCGTATGGGTCACCGATTATCACGTTCGCGTTGAGTGGACACACAGCTGTTGGAGAAGAGAAAAATAGCTTTTGTTATGTTTTCTGCTAAAGTGTATAGTTATTTATGGTTAAAATAATAATTTTTTTCTTGGGTACAAGACACCAAATTAATATAGAAGCGGGGAACTGATATAGGGGGACATTTACCAAAAGTATTATCCGTTTAAGAAGTGAAAATCAATCGAAACAGGGTCTTGGACCTGGCCGGCTAGGTACTACTATTTTTAGCCGAGGGTGCCCAACATGTTTATCGTTAGGATATTGACTTCTTTTGGCTAGGTACAAGGTCAAATTTAGTTAAGGTAACGTATAGTCGACCCAATATATTTTGTAAACTACATGGAGATGAAAAACAAAGTCGACCCTAACAATATTTGAATAACAAGGTACCGAACTAGTTACTGTTTAACATTCAGTTCAGGTTTCCTCCTATTATGTAGATCCCAATCACCTCTTTTATATTTTCATATTTTCCCAGTAGTCGTTACACTTACCCGAGGATGGTTATCTTATTGAGACGCGAAATACTGTACGTTCTTGAGAGCGATACCGTCTAGAGAATAGCTCCTGTCATAACCATTCAATATTGTAAGATCAAGGAAACATTTTATAAATGAGCGATTCAACCAGATCTCACCTGTGAGGTAGTTGGAAGATGACATTGCACAACAGCTGTAAAGGCGGAGGATAGCAGCAACAAGGAAGTGTCTTCAATTTGCCATGTACATTGATATCAAACAATATGTTTGTGAATTTGTACTTGTCTAATCAACATGTTTAAATAGGGTGCCGTGGTAGAAGGATAGTTTACTGTCATGAACAGTGAGCAGCTTATATAAGGAGGGATGTTTCATTAGTATGCAGTGCTAAGCTCAAATCCTCTTGTGTGTTTAGGGAAGGCAATGACAAAAATTTCCTGCATACTATTCCTTGAATCAGTAACATGAAGAGAAAATCTTTAGTGGTGTCCTCATAACAACACACGGGACATTATTTTTTAAAGTAAGTGTATTGGTGCTTTTAGACTTCGTTTCTATAACTAAAAATATAGTGCTAAAAAGTGTTAAAATGCTTCTAGATAGTAAAATAGACATTAAAAGAAAATAACAATGGAGAATATTACAGTGTGGTATATTAGGTCGACGTGTCCATATTCTTGGGGTAGTTGTGACTTGTGGTCTGATTGTATAAGACCTGTAAAAACAAAAAACTGCAACATAAAAATAGATTTCGACAACAGAATATATATACAATGGATACATTGGGATGTACAAAGAGAAAAAGTACTAAATATATGTAGTGGAATATATTTATTCCTTTGGAGCTGATGATTCACTCCGTCGCATCAGTTAATATGTATATATGTATGTATATATGTATGTATGTATATATATATATATATATGTATGTATATATGTATGTATATATGTATGTGTATGTATATATGTATATATATATGTATATGTTTATATATATATATGTATATGTTTATACATATATATATATATATATATATATATGACTACATTGTTCAATGTGTCCTTTCTTAACTTTTAAAGAAAGATAAACACTTATAAAATAGTGAAATATGAAAAGGGAAAAGAAAGAAAACAAAATTAGTGAAATAACTTTTAAACATTTAGTAATAGTAGATGACTAAGGAAGTGGTTAAGATTTTCAATCTTATATACATTAAATTAAATTAAATTAGACATCTTAAACAAACACAAACCCAAGAAGGAAAAAATGTGACTAAAACTGCCAACGAGAATCGAACCACGTATCTGCCTCTTTCCAGGCAGCCGTGATAACCACTACACTATAGCAACCCAGCCCACTTCTTCCTCTCAAATTAATGCCTATAAGATGTCTTTTTTACGTCAGCTACGATACCTATCCCATCTCTCACATGAGGTCAACAGTATTTATTTATTTTGTAGCTACTCAACCTTTTTAATTGGGTATCAATTGTTTTTTCGTATTTTTTTTCAATTTGTTACATCTAAACATAGTTTCCACATAATCTTCATCTCTGAAAATTTTTTCTACATTCCACAACTGGAACACTCTGAAAACTCTATGGTAAATGAGCTGAACAACCACCCATCATCATCATCATCATCATCATCATCATCGTTTTACGTCCGTTTTCCATGCTGGCATGGGTTGGACTGGTGATTTCGGCCCG
>JAOPJM010523528.1:0-10511 GCA_027124095.1 Muusoctopus leioderma
TACATATATAAATGTATATATATATATATATATATATATATGTGTATGTGTGTGTTGTGTGTATATATAAATAAATAAAAGATAGATAGACAAATAAAGAGATTAAATATAGAAATAAAGATAGACATTGATTGAGAGAGACAGTCGTTGTAGAGGGAATATGAGAGTGGAAATGTGTGAGTGAGAAAGAGTAAAGAATGATAGTGATATAGGTTATATATACTGAAGCAGATTTGAGATTGTGAAAGCAGAAAGAAATAGACTGAATTGCACGCAGGCATAAACAGAGAATCAAAACTTTGTGGGAGAATGAGAGAGAAAAATCGGGTAGATATAATTAAGGTTAGAATAGGAGAAATAAACGCAGATAGCAAGAAAGTAAGAAAATTTAAGACAAAGAACAAAACGAACAACATTGCAAATTATAGATCATCGCTAAAACATAAAGAATTCGTATTTAGGAAAGACTGTGAGAATGTTAAAGTGTGACAAATTCCCTTCGGATTAGAAATAATATTTGTTTAAACTAAATTGAAGTCAAAGAACGAAAGTAACAAAGAACTTAGAAAAGATAAGAAACATAAATATGAATTTTTTAAATTGGAAAAAGATTTGTTGGGAATGAAAGTGAACCCTAGCAGTCATGCACACATCACAAAAATATTTTACATTTCATTTCGTTAACGTAATTTCTACAAGATTAGATTAAGTTCCAGTTTGTGATATGAAAAAATTAGTTGAATACAATGTAGGTAAATCTACTTTTTATTAAAATCTTTACTGTTTAAATTTAAATAATGCAAATGCATTTAAAAATGTTGTCTCTGTACACAGAAATCTAATTGGAAATGTCACTGCCCTATTTTGGAGCCAATTATCCAATTATCCAATCATCACGAAAGACTTACCCTGACTTTCTGTCAACCGAGAGAACATTAGATCTATAGCTATTTATATCAGCCACACACCAGTATTTAACCCGAATGGCCAGCCTAATTAGCGTATCGTGAATTCTTCACTAAGGTGAAATATGTAGTTACCGACTAATGCACGATACTCAAATTAGACTGGCCATTTCGCTATGTCCTGCTGTATGTTTGATATAGATAGCTATTAATCCAAACTTCTCGGTGGACAGAAAGTCAGGGTACGTCTCTTCTGATGATCTGCAAAGTAGCTATGGAGAACATTCAAATGTCTCTACATTCTTTCAATTTCCAAAGCGACGCTTTCAAAAACTTTAGGCATATCTACAATATAGCTGTTTCAGAGTTTCTCATATGCGCTGTGTTGTGCAAAATTATTTATCATTTAATTAATCACATTGCCAAAGAATGCACGATACGCAAATTAGGCAATTTCAGCTAAGAAAATAGCTATTTAGCTAAAATTCTCCGTAAACAGAAAGTCAGGGTATGTCTCTTCTTATGATCAGCCAAATAGCCGTGAAGCGGTCCCGTAGAAAGTATCCCCATTATTTTTTTTCGTGTACAGAAAACACTCAACTGTAATTATTAATGTTTAAATTTTTTAGAGCGAGGGCTTTTCAAAAAGCTTATATTTGTTCCAAATTTTCCGATAGTGGTTGTGCATAACATTCTATTATTTATGAAAATAAGTGTTTCTCTATAACCGCTAGAGATAGAAAGTAACTTAGAATATCTCAAGAACACATAATCAGTAGAGTAACCTCCAAACTACCTGAAAGAATGTAGCTTCAAATATTCTTCGTTTGATTTTGAATGTTGCTGTGTTTAAATTTCAATAAAGGGAATAACCACAATGACATGTGAGCAATTTATTTGAAGTTATTTCAGCTCCTATAAATGTTTTCCACGTCCATTTGGATGCAATCATTTCTTAAAGAAAGGAGTAGAATACGGGATTTGAGTTAAAATCTCCACTCGTTCGACTGAACATTTCCTAATTCAGAGTTGGGGCTTGATAAATGATTAATATACTGTTCCAAGTTTATTCAACGTATATCTTCCCTAACAAAAATAAACCCTTTGTCTAAGCAATGAAACACTATTTCAATTATGCATATGCCTCCCCATTTAAAAGGATTTTGAAACGTAAGCCATTGTTTGAAAATTGCATTGCTTTTTGGTTTAAAAATATTCTATATCGTTATATGCAAAGAATCAAAAGTAGGAACAATAACGTTCAAAAGACTTTTGTACTTGTTTACCGTAGTACACAGTTTATGCCATGTAATCAAATTCTCTCATGGTCCGGGAGAAAGCAGTGGGGAATCAATTCCAATGTACCTTTCACTGAATATTGCTGGACACATTAAGATGCGATCTTCAAAGATGTCACAATGATCCACATATTAACCAGATATTGCAACTATAAGCATTGAAAATAATATTTTTGCATAGAAAATCGTTTCTCTTGTAAGCAATTTTGGTTTATATTCTATCTTCTTTGAAAGTTCTGTTAACACTGGGAGCATTAATGGCACCAAAGTATCAGATGAACACAAGCTACATTGCTTGTTTACAGTAGTATATGCAATATGCAGGATGTTAATAATGGTAATTAAATAAAAAAACAGATCTGCCTAAGTAAATATGGACACAACGGTTTCTAAAGTCAATGCACAATGAAAATATACAGCAATAATAGGAAGATGGTTCGCCATACAAGATACAATTATACACATCATCATCAATAACATTAATCTGACTAAATATTCTATCATATATAATGATCAAGGATGGAAATAAAACATTCTCCTGAAGACAGATCAATACCTAAAGCTTCCGGAAAATTATAAACATGAGCAAAAAGAACCTTAAGAGAAAATATATCATTTCTGTGAAAAAGTAAAACTGAAATAAGGTTAATGAAAAAATATCGTCACAATCGATGGATCTCCACCGACGATGAGTGTTCCAACTGTTGCATCAACGGAAAGGCGTACTCATTGAATTAGTGTGTAAGTGGCTGACCATTCTACAGGATTACCGTTAACGTAATCCTTGGAAAGAATCAGCGTGACAAGTTTTCGACATTTGAATTGCAGGTACAATCCATCCGACAGATTTCCGCACAGGTTCCATCTACCCAGATCCACGCACAAGGGGTGCATCAACTTGAGGCTATGCTAAAGACACTTGTCCTATATTCCAAGCAGTGGGATCGAACCCAGAACCGCACGATTGCGAAAGGAAACTCTGAACCATTTGGCCATACCCTATACACATCTTCACAATTACTGTGTAAATATATTACATTAAAAACAAATAGCTAGAATAGTTACATTAAAAAGTTACGAGATAATTTACTAGATAAAGCACAAAGATAAGATAACTAGTAACAAGTTTATAAGCTAAAATAACAAGTACAATTCATATTTTGTGTGGGTTTGTATCAGGAATTGGACAGATAACCAAATACAAACAATAACATATATATTTCTTAGGAACTGGGCCGTCGTAAGTATATTTAAGGCCCCCTGGCAAAGCAATGTACATGGGGACCCTAACGCTCTCACCTCCTACACATTAAAATTAAGTTTTTCAATTAGGATATGCAGCATTTTATAACAGAAAATTGCATTAACATCAGTTGAGCGTCTATGTTATTGAGGATGTCGCTTTCAATGCACATGAGGAAATCAGATCCAACCGCTATTGCCCCATTGTCTTGGGAAGATGATTCTTTATAAGTTTCAAACTAGAAAATGAACACTCTTCGGTGAAATTGATGACCATCATGCACACAAATATTCGGAGTTCGATTTCAGCATTAGGAAACAGTTTTCAAATTTTGTCTGAATTTCTGAGATGATGAATTTTCATTTTTATACACTGGTATATTTGGCTTAGTGTCTTCATCTTAGTTGCAATAATCACAACGCTTCGGCCGTTATACCATCCGGACTTCTTCAAGTGCCTATCATATGATCGTTTCAATGTTGTTTCTAATTAATGTTATTTCATCAAAAGCTTCATCCTTATTTAAATTTAGTTTCTCGTTTAGTTTTAAAGCTTCAACGACGTCGACAATATTTTCTTCTATTTCATTATGGAGACGATCAATAGTTTCTTTCATTCTTTCGCAGTTAACCCTACACCCTTGGCTATTTCACCAGGCATTTTTTCTCGCTGGTGTGTCTTCCTACTTGGATACCATATTCGTCAAATAGTTTCAGCCCAGCTATAAGTGATTCGCTGGTCAACGATCCTCAACTACATAAAAAAATGAACTTGAAGTGTCTTTAAATCACAAACAGCATTATGAAAGTTTATGGTTTAATCTTTGAGTCGCTTTTGAACACGGTGAATCCGATTAAGAATGTTATTCCAAAATCCAAGCAAAACCAAGAAATTAAAATTTGATTCGGCACCTGACTTATCCCATATTGTACCAACAGTTTGATTTTGATCACCAATCATGCTTTGCGAAATTTCTACTATGACAGCCAAGTATTCATGAAATGGTTTCATAGTCTCTGTTCTGGAATTCCATCAAGTTTTAGATTCAGATTCGACAACTATTGATATGGTATCTTTCAGCTTTTGCGAACGGATTGTTGAGCAGGAAAAGAAGGAATAAAGTTACTGAATTGTACCGAAAAAATGGCTACCATCAATACAACATGGTTAGCAGCATGCACTCAAACCAAATTGAGAGAATGATTATCGCAGTATACAAAAATGGTTTTGCAGTTTTTTCATTAAACCTTTGTTGAACACCAATGTTATAACCAGCGATAACTGCAGCATTGCCATAGCATTGAGATCGACAGTCTTCTAATGGTATTTTGTCTTTTACAAGTTGTTCTAAAATTACTTCCATCATATTTTCAGCATCCTTACGTTTTAATTGGATACATCCAAGAAAAGACAATTCAATAAAAATTGTTGACTCCTAAAATCAATATCAATATAACCAACTGTTTCTGCCATTTACTCTCGATGTCCTTCAATATATTTAATTTTTGCACTAATGGAGAGAATTATTATTTTTCATAATACTGAGATGCGCTTTCATAACAAAATCAAAGTTTGCCAACAATTTAGTAATTCACCAAAATTTCCAAAATAGCTTTTCACTTCCTTTCTATAGTGAAGGCGCGTGGTTTAGTGGTTAGGCGATTAGGCTCACGCTCGTAAGGACACGGGTTCGATTCCTAGACCGGGTGACGCGTTGTGTCCTTGAGCAAGGCACTTTAATTCGCGTTGCTCCAGTCCACTCAGCTGAAAATGAGTACCAGCAGCAGCAGCTGTGAGTTAATTCTGCGATGGAATGACGTCCCGTTCAGAAGTGAGTCTTGCACTCTCAGTCGCGTAACTCCACGGAAACCGGAAGAAGCTCCGGCTCTAGTGGGGCCCATAAAAGATGGGCTCAAGAGAGACTAACTTCAACTGTGTTTCTTGTCTATAGGATTCCTTGTCGAGGTTGTGTGTTGCTATACTTTTATGCAATGAATTTTACTGATATGCTCTCTGTGTCTATGAGTTCTCTATTTTGTAAAAGATTTTTATGTCTCTTTACTATTTTGAACATACTTTGGACCCAATGTAAATATTTCTGTCTGTAGGGCATTTGATAAAATTGCATTTTTTTGATATCTTATCAAACTCCAAGAAACCTAGATTGTGATTCTGAATCACACATGGTATAGGCTGTGCTGTGTTTTCGTATTTTCCAATAATCAATGTTTCAGTATTTTTTGCCTCTTTGAAAGACATTTCTAGTTCTTGAAAAATGCTTAATTCTCCATCTGATACGCTAGTGGGTTGGTCTAACACATTTTTGATGCAGTTAATAGACACTTCCTTCAGTAGAAGGCGTTGCATAGAATCCAATGAAAGACTCCCAGATTTCACTTTCAATGATGAATCTGAGGCATATTGCAACTTTCTCAACGGTGCTGACGTCTGCCCATTTGGTTAACAATGATGGAATATTCTGAACACTTTTCTTTATCAGTTACTATGCTACCTAAAACAACCACAGCCAGGATATCAATAATTTCGTTTCGGACAATAGGTGAGGTCCACTGCAAATGTGCATATAACTGATTTTTCTATTTTTCTCCAAGCCAGGGAATATTCTTAGAACGACGGTATAGAAGTTCCAAAACGTTTCCATGGTTAATGTTTAAAAAATCACCTAATTTAATGCGGTCCTTTGCATGACCTCGTTGATGTCATGTTGTGTTGGGTAGTGAACAACAGCGTTTCGATAATAATTTACAAGTACTCTCGGCTCCACGCCACTTGCTGCTTGTGTACTGTATTTAGTTGACCTAACACCAACTTTTGCGCTTTACGTTCACTCAGTAGTCTATCCACTTCATCATGACCTGCTAATGACAAGCTCTTTTTGCATGCTTTGTGGGCCGGTTTGTCTTTATCCAGTTTTCAACAGTAGAACTGATACTATGCATGAACACTTTACAAGGGTAATACGAAGCTTGATATTTGTCAGTGTCATAGCAAGGATGAAGTTTAAACCTTTCGCTTTTGAAATCTCTGAAACTAGAATCCTTTCCAAATTTCTTAGGTTTACATTGTGTAAGAATTGGCTGATTTGGTCTAATTTCTGTGATATTGTCCTGTAGAGGTAGCGGAGGGAATGGAGATTTATGGATCACATTCCCTTCATTGTCATTTTCGTCACTTAATTTCTTTTCAGATTTGGAGGGGCTCTAATGATTTGAGGTTATTTCTCGATATCCTGATCGTCAATGTCAACACAGCTGTTCTTGGTGATAGTTTGGGAAGTTGTGTGGTTATCATTATCACTCTCTTCTTTATCTGAAAGCTTTTGTGCTGAATGTTCTTTTAAAAAAGCACTCAGTGCCTGTTGCGATGTTTCAGGAACTGATGTATATGTGACACTTTGACCGGCATGGACAGTCCTAACTTGTTTTTCTTTGCAATTAGAATATATTTGCTTACTTCCTTCTGCACATTTGATGTGTGTGCGTATGTGTTTTTCGTTTCTTTTTTTTGGCATGATGAAATTTAGTCTACATAATGCTTGCAGCAACTATCAGAACAGATGATTAGATGTCCATGATGATATAATATACCAATATAATTATACAGTTCACAGAGACAAATGTTTTCTTACGTACGTAATAAAATCTACCCCATTTTATTTAGGAAAATTACAATTAGAAAAATTATAGAAATGAAGATCTACCTTTTTTTTAAATGGGATGATTTACGCGTAAAAGATTTTGATGATAATACAAATACCAGACGAAACACATTTGATACTATTTATCATGAATCAGTTTATGTTACTGTAACCTATTTTGGTGATTACATATCAATGTGTGATGAACATCGCAATGGAAAAAAAAGAAGAAAGAAAAAGTTAAAGAAAAATAGAAATAAGGAAACATGAAACATCACACACCTGTTTCCTAAAATCACGCTCTCGCTTTGAAAATGATGGCTCGCGCATTATATATTGACGTCCAAAACTCAATACACAGGTAGAGTGGTATATACTGTATATGTATGTGGATGACTCTTGGTTGGCAAAGGTTATATAAAAATGAAGGGTGGTATCATCTGCTCAAGAGTGGACATTGTTGGAAGTGGCAGCAAGTAGAGAAGGAAAAGTGGGGGAGACAAAACCGAACACTGGGACACACCAGAGTTGATAGAGTTTGAGAAAGGGAGAGCATTATTACCATACACCTTGATAGTGCGATTTTGATAGGATGCTACCGATCCTAGAGATGACAGACGGATCATACCCATAGGTGAGCAGTTTTGGGAGGAGATTCGCATGCCAGACACAGTCGAAAGTTTAGCTGACGTCGAAGGCAAGAACATTGTTTTCACCAAATTTCTCAAGAGTGAGAGCCCACTGTTGAGTGAAATAGGAGAGTATGTCTTTAGCAGATCTGTCTTTACGGAAGTCGTCGTATTGGTGGTCATTAAGGAGAGTGAGAGATTCAAGGTGTTGGAGAATGTCATTGTTAATGGCTGTCTCCATTACCTTTGGGATATTGGAAGTGAGTGCGATAGGACGATAGTTGGCAGGGTCAGAGGAGTTGCCCTTCTTGGGAATGGGACACACAGCAGCATGTTTTCAAATATCAGGGTATATCACAGTTGAGAGGGACAGATTGAAACATTTGGAGTGTATAAGCATGTAGCTCTGCGGCACACCGTGTCTATGTGTACAAACACACGGTGCATAACTGAATGGTTAAGAAGTTCGGTTCGCAATCATGAGGTCCTGGTGATTTACTTTAGCTTCGGGTTGACCAAAGCCTTGAGAGTGAAACCGGATAGACGGAAATTATGCGGGAGCCTGTCGGATGGTTTGCACCTGTAATTCAAAGGCCCTGCCTTGTTACACTGTCTCACGCTGATTCTACCCGAGGATTACGTTAAGGGTACACGTATCTGTGGAATACTCATCCATTGACACGCTTATTTATTGCGTAGGCAGTTCAGTTGATCGAACGACTGGATACTCATCGTGGAAACCGATGGAGATCCATTTACTTTACTTTTACATACAAATTTATATGTACACGTTTTCGTGTGTGTGTGTGTGTGTGTACACGAGAGAGAGGAGTTGCTTTGATGTTATCTACCTATAAATACGCGGGCGGGTCTGTTTTGATATGTACCTATTCATGGACAAAGTGTCAAATGTATGTCTGTCGACACAACTTGCCATTTTTTGAAAATTTCACAGAAGATAACCACGCTTTCGTTAAGAATGTGCGATCTTTGAAATTGAACATACATGTTCGTGTGTGTGTGTGTACATATGTATGTGTATCTAAATACATATGCACGAGCATATATATGTGTGTATGTATGTATGCGCGGGAGAGTGATGAAAATCACATTCCACATGTAAACGTCATATCCTTATATACTTATATTTATGTACCTGGTCAACACTTAAATGGAAAATATTGTGAGAAAGTAAAAGACTACACTACTAAAAATTCAACAACAACAACAACAATAAAAATAGTATGAACCTTAATTTTTATTTTTCAAATTGAGTCTCGGGGTCGGGGGTCGGGGGCTAAAACCGTGGGGCCCCCAGCAACAGCCCAGCTTTAGGAGATATAGAGATATTAAGATAAACAAATGATAATCAATTATATAACACTAGAGATATAAAAATAAAAATGAATGGATCTCTGTCTGAATGCCAGACGATGACTGTTCAGTTGTTCGATCAACTGACCTACCAACTCACTGAATTAGCGTGTAAGCGGCTGAGTATTTTACAGACACGAGCACCGCTAACGTAATCAGCAGGCATAATCAACGTAACACACAGTGTGACAAAGCTGGCCCTTTGAATTACAGGTACAATCCATCCGACGGTCTTCTACAGAGTTTACGTCTACCCAGATTCACTCACAAGGCTTGGGTCGACCCGAGACTATGGCAAAGACACTTGCCCAAGATGCCACGCAGTGGGATTGAACTCGGGACCTGTTGATTGCAAAGCGAACTTCTTAACCCTGCGGCTATGTCTGCGTCCACTAGAGTGAAATAATGTGTTGTTAAGTACGCTATAAAATGTTATCTATAAACCTGGTATATCTTCTACCATCCTACTTTCACTACATTTTATTATAGAAAGAAGATGGAGCGGTGTTTTAACAACTATTTTCTGTAAAATAAACAACATATTTTCGGTGGTCAATAATAATAAAAAATATATATAAACATATAAAGAAATATGCATGTGTCAGGCAGTAAAAATAGAACGGAATTTTATCGTTGACTAAAACTGTTTAGATAGGAAATAAATTCGCTAAAATTAGCAAATTCCCAAGGACAGAAACATACATTTTTCACCAAATCTGAAATATCTCTCCAAACCCAAGGGAGAAAGCGAGTTAAAATAGATTAAGAAAGCAGTGTAGAGGAAGGAGAGAGGGTGTAGGGAGGGGGTGCTGATTTCTCTTTCTCTCCATAATTCTCTCTCTCCCTAATCTCTATTTCTCTGTTTCTCAATGTCTTTCTCTTCAAGGATCTTTTAACTATCATCGAAAATAGCATTGAGAAGCCAAGCATATCGAATAAGCAAGGGGGGAAAAATTTTCCTTCGTTGAAAGGTTTGGAAAACATTTCTTCTAGATTTTGAAAAAGCGATCGATCGAGATTTCGCAACATTATTCTATGGCTGGCTGTGTGTTTTCATGTTCCATTTCAAGGTGTCAGCAATGGCCATAGCTATAGCATGAATTTTTCCAATAACCGGCTCTTAGAAACGCTGTATTGACTGCTAGATTTGACCAGATAACAACAGGCCCCGAACAGAACAAAGAAGAAATAATCCACCAGTTTAATTATCCTCGTAGTTAGCAACGATACTCTCCCTCTCATTCTCACTCTCACTGGTTTGTTAGTATATATATATATGTAGGGGATGGTATGGTATGGTGTGGTGTGGTAATGTATGTATGTATGCATGTATGTATGTATGTATGTATGTATGTATGGATGGATGTATGTATGTATGTATGTATGTATGTATGTATGTATGTA
>JAOPJM010523558.1:0-10510 GCA_027124095.1 Muusoctopus leioderma
ATATATGTGTGTGTGTATGTGTGTGTGACATGTAGAATTGATATATTTATGTATTTTTCGAGGGTTTAGTCAATCATATCGACTCCGGTACTTGTTTCATTCTGGTACTTATATTATTAATCTGTATGTGTCGAACCATCTGAGTTATGAGACATAAAGAGACACAACATGAACAACAACAGTATTTGGACCCGTGTAAACAAACACAGACTCGTACACTGACACACATACACGTTTATAATACGATGGCTTCTGAACAGTTTCCGTCTACTAAATTCCACTAACAAGATATTGGTCAACCTGAGCTATTCGTGGCATCCGTATTTCCCGTGAGCCTATGGATCTGTACCTAGAAAGTTTCTTTCCAAGGTGCAGGCATGGACAAGGATCTTTTTGGAAGACCAAAAGTTACCCATGCATGCAAATCCCCCCTATCCAGGTCACCGATGTTCTCCAATGGAAAGACAATGACGTATATAGCTTGGCACCAGTGTCGTCGCATGCGAAGACAATTTTCCAATGTGTCACGCAGTGGGATCGAACTTGGAACCACGTGGTTACGAAGCGAACTTCTCAACCACACAGCCATACTTGCGCCTATGTATGTACAATGATTATGTATGTATTTGTAGAAGCCCTGAGGTTGGTGTAACACAACTGGTATATGTAATGGTTTGAGAGTGAATACATGCGTGATGAAAAAACAGTGTGTACTGTGTGTACGTGTGAGAGAATGTAACAGAAGGAGAAAGAAGTTCAGAAAGAGGAAAAAAAACAAAGAGAAATAAAGGAACAGAAAGAATACTATAAAAAGACAAGAAAGAAGTTTAGACAGACACAAAGAAATAGACAAAGACAGATAAAATGATAGAACATAAAAAAGAAAGAAAGAGTGAAAGGTAAAGGTGATGCGATAAAGAGATACAGAAGATAGACAGCGAGAATGCTTCGCCTGGCTGACCTGTCTCTATAGAATGTTAGATTAATTCTGGATTACACGAAGCTTCCTTGAGATTCCTGTTCTGCGACATCTCATATGACAGAAAAAACAAAAATGGCAAAAAGTGGTCGTGCTTCTACGCTGTTTGTGCTTATAGTTGGGGATAAATTCGTATCTGGCGCAGCTCCGTGTCAGGACCATCAAATCTTGGATTTTAGTGAGTCAGCAGAAAGAACGGAAAGCCGGGGAAACAAAATCATCATCATCATCATCATCATCATCATCATCATCATCATCATCATCATCATCATCGTCATCGTCATCATCGTCATCGTCGTCGTCGTCGTCGTCGTCGTCATTGTCGTCGTCATCATCATCATCATAAGCATTAGTAGCAGCAGAATCAGCATCACGAGATAGTGCAGATGTTCGAGTCGACAGGATAACGGATAAGCAGCCGAGTGATGCGAGAGCGATTCGTATCCTGTTATTAGCACTGCACTATATCAGCGCCCTAGGTACCTACCTACCTGCCAGTTTATGTATGACTAGGTAGTCTAATTCACAGTTGTATGCAGCAGCTGCATTGTAAAATTGACGAGTGTTTCATTTAGTTGCAGAGCTGAGTTCAATTTCTTCTACGGGAATGTTACCTTTGATAGAAAGACGTCCTATTCAGAGCGAACTTTGCCTCATTCGCTTAACACCATAGAATCCGGAGATAAGTGTTGGCAAAGTGAACGCACTGATCGGTGAAGGGACATAGTATGGAATGGTATAACCATCTCTACCATCATCCCCATCATCCCCATCATCCTCATCAGCATCAGCATCGTTGCCATAATCATTATCTTTATTCTCATCATCGTTGTCGTCGTTGTTAGCTTTTACCTTCATATATTTTAGTCACGGAAACACTAAAATGTTACGAATGTTCTACGAAGTTTCTGCTAGACAAACAGAATATAAATAAAAATTGTCCCGCTGATGGTAATGCGATAAAAACTGCTGCCAACGATTGCAAAGGAAAGTGCATTTTTAGAACAAACACCGTATATCCCGGAAGTAAGTAAAAAAAAAAACTGGATCATTTTTCAATTTATTATTTATTAAAAATTCTTTTAAATTCTAATCTCATAAAAATAATGTTTAGTAGTCTCAATTGGTCCGTTTGATAGTGTGTCGGCCTATCAATCGAAGAGTCGTCGTTTCTTATACTATCACTACTTCTGGCGAAGGCACCTAAGTGTTAATGATCCGGTACATTTGACTGTAAAGAGTTAACATAGAAAGGTAAATGGGGCGCTATATAAGTGACAATTGTTTCATTAACTTCCACTTATGAGATCAAATTCTCCGATTTGCAAGACTTGCATTAAACTTGGATCTGATCCTGTGACACTGTGACACCTCTCGAAGATGGTAGTGGGTGGTAAAAAAAAAAAAAAAAATGAAAAGAAAACGAAGGATGATGATTCTATAAGGCCACAAAATTTTGAGTGGTTAACTGCTAAATAGACGCTGACAATGATTTTATCAGTTGTCTGCAGCCGTCAGATATAATTAAAGAAGCATGTTGATAGAATATACTATGTTTTGGGAGAATATAAATTAAACACTACAAAGTTCAGCCCCATTTAGAATGCTGCTCCGCCTCTTCCTGAACTAGAACAGTAGTATTATAAAAATATATAAACCTAAATATTATCTTATGTTCCTTTAGAAATTATTGCGAAGCTTCTAAAATGTTAAATGATTCAAACCTTATTGAACGAATACGTTAAAAATATAGATAAAATGAAGGGTATCTAAGAATAAGCATATTTTATTGCTTGTGGATATTTTGTTATCAAAGCAGTCGTAATGATGGGGAAAAACTAATCTGAATAGTTTAAATAGTTTACTTTATTAGTTGCTATAACTTAGGGATTGATAATCCGAAATTAGCGAGCAATTGATTATTTTTAACTCTTAACATCCTGTAAAATGTTTTCTAAGTCCTGTAATGATTGGGCAGAAAATGCTTAAGAACGATTTCTTCGTAGCTTATATATTATGAAATTTATAGGTTCTTGAGGTGTTTTCACACAAAAATATTTCGCTTTCACCATATATATAGCTCAATAATTCATATCAATTTGATGATGCAGTGTCGTGTGAAACCGGATCCTACAGGATGTTAATAGATCAGTTATGCACAATCATAGTGAGCTTGCAGTAGAAGTATACATATTCTATCAGCGCTGATCAGCCCACTCTCGATTGAATGGTTCTTAACTGAACACGATCGATTATGATTGCATTGCCGTGTTTCGCACTTTTCAGCTTGCATTCCTTAATTGTACTTTGTGAGATACATAGGTATTTTTAAATAACTCTGAGCTATACATTGACTTAATCAATTACTGATTGTGATCTAAATATCTGATAAAGCAATTGGCCACAGTTGTATTTAATTTCAAAATAAATTATAATGACAATATGTGAAGAAAAAAAAAAAATCAAAAGAAAATCAAGTAAATAAAAGAAAATTTAAAATGAAAATATTTGTTTGTAATATATTTATGAATAAATCAGTGTGAAATAAAATTATCATACACCAGAAGGTCATTCCTATGAAAATAATTAAGGTGGTTTGTGCTATGTAAATCTGCAGCCCCGAAGTCGTTTTTGTGTTGCTTTTTACTTAAGAAATGTTATTAATTGTATTGTTATGCTATGTAATATTTATCCTACTTATTCAATATTTCAACTACTTTCTTTTAGTATATTTTCGCTCCTGTTCCACGATGCATCCTCTACCGAGAAACATCCCAGACTCTGGTTGTTATTCTTACAGCGACGATACATATTGTTTTTGTAACAGCGATCATTGCAATGGCATACCAATTGGTAAGTGAGCTACACATTTAAATCTTTACTTATCACTGGAGTAAATTTACTCTATTGATAAGAAAACTCTGGATATTCTGACAGCCAGTGACAACTGTCATATAAAAAGTGTCATTTCAGATTCTGAGATCAATCCAGACAACATAAAAAATGTTGTTATTAGCATTCACAATACAAGAGGAAGACATGACTACAGAGGATACAAATTATGGAAAACATTGAGGAAAAATACCATTTAGTAGAACTTGCATCTGTGAAAACTCCAAGGCCAAGTGTTGGCATTGCTCGTTGAAGCAACCGAGTTCTGTAGTGTTCTTTTCGAGCTTTTTACTCAACAAATTCCCTAAAGAACTTACACCAGTGGATTTTAGTCCGCTTGGACACATTGACAAATCTCCAAGTGGTTCACTCACAATTGCGTCGTTGCTGTGTTGGCTAAGAATACTGCCTACAATACTTGGGAAACGTTCATCCAACATCACAAAACATGCAAGATGACCAAAAGTAAAGCAAAGGATGCTTCCTGCATCACGTGGCTTGTAAGCTACAAAACATGAAAAAACACATAAAACATAAACAACGGGGTTTCCGTCTTCAGGGAGGCCAACCAATACAAACAATCTGAGATAGCAGACAATCTTGATGATGATGGATAAACAATAACAGAAAATCAAAAAAAAAAAAATCAATCAATCAATCAATCAATCAATCAATCAATCACATTGTTTCTAGTTATACGTACAGAATAGCGGTCAGCAAAAATGAAATCTTTTGCAAAAGCTTCACGGTTAAGTGAAAGTGTTGCATTAGTTTGTTTAAAATTATGAGGTTAGTTTATTGTAGAATATAATTACTTTGGAAGAATAACTTATTTTTTAAACTTTCAGTTTAATAACGTATTAGTATGGATTAGCAGAAATATTAGAGCATCGAACAAATAGCATATCGGTTTTTAGTTCGACTATTCACGTTCTAAGTTCAAATCCTGTTAGGGGTGAAATTGCTTTTCTTCCTCCCGGGTTTGAAAATAAGGACCAGCCAAATACTAGGTCGATATATAATCGATTATACCCCACCCTCAAATTTGAAGGCCTTGTGCCAGTGTTAGAAATCAATATTTATTCTCTCGTCGAGAACACATAAATATAATTAAAGACATTTAGTTCAGCTCTACCAACCTTTTGTCTCTGTTCTTATCTGTTCTGCTATCAGGTAATATAAGCAAGGATGTTCAGTGCTTTGTTCAAAGTACAGCACGCGCCATAGACGATACACAAAGACAAACTTTTTACTAAAGAATATTCATAGTTGTCGGCGAAGACTTTCCAAACGACAACATAAATTCACTTATTGAATAAATATCAGTTTTGTTCGTTTATTTTTTGCGCATTTTTATGAAGCTCAACTTGAACCATCTTCTGAATTGCTTGGATGCAACGATTTTGAGTGAATCAACATTTCCGGACCAACTGGAGATTGTTAGCAACTTTTTGAAGCAATTTATTCAAAATATAGTGAATTCGTGAGATTATATATATACTTTAGGTATTAATAAACCCGAACAATGCCGAGTACTGCAGCTAGTGTATATATATATATATATATATATATATATATATATTGAAAAGGCCAAGGAGTTTCACACGAGTCGATTAATATTAAAAAACAAAAGGAGAAAATGCTTTGAGGACTTTATCTTGAAAAAAGTTGGGAAGAAAATATTTACATTTTTATCTAAATTTTACCGGTTTCAATTGTTTATACAATTTCATCACGCAATGCGAAACAAGTTGGAAGAAATTAAGTTAATAGTTTTGAAAAGTTCCTCATGATAGTAGTAGTAGTAGTAGTAGTAGTAGCAATAACAGTGTCTCTTCTCATAGTTGTAGTGTTGTGTTGTTCTGTGCCTCGTCGTGTAGGTATTTTAGGAGTGGCCCTCTCTTTCATAAAAACCTTCGTGTTTCGCATTGAAGAAATGGTCGAGGGCCATTCTCACTGCTAGCACGTCGGTCACGTTGCCTTTGCTAATCGCCTCTTCTAGCTTTCTAATTAGCTCCCCCTCCAATATATTTCTCTCTATCACTCGCTCTTTACTAAACGCTATCGATTCTGACCTAATCACCCTCTTCAGAGCACCCCACCACCGGTTGTTGACGATTTCCCCCGTCAACTGCCGCCTAACTAAATCGCTAATCCGGTCCCTGTAGTCTTTGCGCACCGATAGAGACGCGTTCAACTTCCAGTAACCGGGTCCCTGTCTATGGATCCTATCTAAGTCGACCGTGCTGATCACAAATTTGTGGTCTGTGTAACCGACCAGCTTGAATTGTGGACATCCTACACTATCACTGTCAGCTGAACTAACAAAAAACTCTATCTAAATACGATCTGGACGACCCACTGTGGTTTCTCCATGTCCCCACTGGCACACTCGAGAAGTCCAGTCGGTACCTTTCGGATAGTTGGAAATGTCCGAGCAGGTTTTTGAGGCTTTTGCACCCCCTTCTCCTATGCACTAACCTCACACAATCCCATCATGCGCCTAATATACAATTCCAGTCCCCTACTAGTGCTAAAGAGCGGGACGTTCCAAGGAAAGCTTCTAGCCGCCTGAAGAACTCCGGTCGTCCTGCCTCGGTTGGGGCATAGACGGCCACTAGTATGAAGGCACTGCCTTCGCTGCCGTTCACACCGAGGACCACCAACTTACCGTCCGGGTTTAGGAAGATCACTCGTACCTCTAGTTCTAAGCGTTTCCGAAACAGCACAGCCACCCCACCACCCGATCCCGACAAACTGAAAGATGAGTACACCTCGTAGTTGTCGAAAACGGGCGCGAGTGCGTGCGCTCCAGACATTCTGGTCTCGCTGATAGCTACCACTAGGGACCTGAGGTCGTTGGGCAAGTGACCCCTGGCCACGTACATTTATGCTTCCTACTCTTTGTACGGCCATGTTAGTCAGAAAAAGAATTGAGAGAGGTCACTTACCTTAAGCTTGTGGAAGGACGAGTGGTCCGGTCCTCACGGCAGCTGAGGAGAGTTCCTTGAAAGGGGCCCGCCTTAAAGTCTTTTGTCTACTATGCTCCTGAAACTCCCCACAATAATACACTTTTTTTATGAAATCATATTAGGTTAGAAACTACTAAATGAAATTTCTGAAAATACTTCAACATACCTTTATTCTCAGTCAAATATTTCTCAACTGTTTAACATATCTAAAGCTGATAATGGTTGTTTCTTTAATATGTATAAAACAGTACCTCATTTATTTTATTTTCCCAGGGGATAAGCTTAGGAACAATACGTATGAAGATCTTCCTATCAATAATTTTGATGGTAATTCAACAGGTAAGTAGATTTCAACATTTCAGAAGCAGAAACTTTAACAATTAAAAGATTGCTTAAATGATAACAAGTGAGTTGCTCACCATGACTTTGTAACCGAATAGTTCTAAGTGTTCTGTGAATGAGGTGACACCTTCAATCATTTGCTACTCTACAAATTGGCATAATATTCACTTGTTTTAACTTAGCGAAATTTTAATTAGATTTGGCGAAATTTCATTAAGAATGGGTAATCAAATCGTTTCTGGGTTGCTTATGTTGTTGTTGTTGTTTAACATGATCAAAGGTATTCAGGCCGTGACTATCTGTCAGCACGAATCCATGAACACATTATTCAATGTATTTTTAAGAAGGAGATATAGCTACTATTTCTAGCATAGCGAGTGTAAGGGCACCCCTGTTTGTTCATCGCATTGCTTATTAGGGAAAGGTATTGAAGTATAGAGAAGTAACTAGAAAAATACATACAACTTATATGTTTAAACGTGAGTATGAATTTTGAAGTATCACACATGCAAGACGTCAATTGTTCCCAATTTAGTACTTGTCCGGATGACTTATATTTTCTCAAGAAACACTGCATTGATTAAAAAAAAGAAGATACATATTGCATGCAATCATTTAACGAAAACAACAGTCGTAAACATTACAAATAAATCTGAAGTTTAATTAGCTAATTCTGACAAACCTTTGTTTATTATTTGACGATAGTACACAGATGTTGAGGTAAAGTGAATAACTTAAATTTGACAAAGCTGTCGAAAAGACGGGAGAGAAAATCATTAACAGGAAATGAAGAGCTATTCTCGGCTCTTGATTATTTTTCTTACTCTGTAGTAGGGGTGGTACAAGAGTGGGTTCTGATGTCCTTACTGATGTGTTTACATTTGTGGATCTATCTGTCTTGCTTTGAAGGCAATCATGTCTGTCGATCTTGACATTTATCGAAACTAGTGTACACACACACACACACACACACACACACACACACACACACACACACACACACACACACATCATGACACGTGTCATGAGTAAATACTCGGGGTAGGCATTAGGTATATTGTCAACAAAAGACCTTGTCCCTATGAGACAATATGTAAGTGAATATGTTGTCACGAAATATTATTTACTTATATATATATATATATAACAAAATATCTGTGTGCGTTATATAATATTTTAATAAAACAACAAGACAACAACCACAGTTTTAAGTCCATCGTCAGTCACACACATTATCGACATGGTTTCGGCGTATTATTGTGTGGGACCGTGTATAATTCGGTAATTACGGTGGCATAGTTTTTTTGAAAATGATACCCGCACAAACAGTGGTAGGGACAAACGAGACAAGTAAACGTGTAAAACAAAACGAATAAGGGTACGGGCGCTACAAAATGCCTTTCAGCTGAGGGTAAACAAACAAATAGAATAACGCTGAAGAGAGTGGAGTAGTCTTGCGACGAAATATAGAGCGGCGATCAAATACACGTCTGTACGGCAGGACAGCCAGGATAGAAAGAAGGAATCAAGGCAGGAGAGGAAGTGACGGATGGGCGGACAGGAAGTAGTAAGAGAAGTGATAGAGATGGAGAAAGAGAGAAGAAAAGAGAATAGGTGACAGGAAAAGAAGAGAGAGAGAGAGAGAGGGCAGTTAGAGAAAGAAGGAGGAATTTCGCAGAGGCTCAAACATGTGTGTATTCATAACAAAATGTATGCGTGCATTATTAAATAAAGAAAATTATATCAGATTTTAACAAAATAACAAGACAACAACCACAGTCCATCGTCAGCCACACATATTATCGACACGGTTTCGGCGTATTATTGTGTGGGACCGTGTATAATTCGATAATTACACCGGCATCATTTTTAGTATCAGAAGTGTATTGATTTTCTCCACTAGTCTCTGTCCTCAACTGCTGTGGTCCTGCTACCAATATCAATGTTCCATCTCCTCATGTTATGCTTAAACACATCCTTGTATCTCAGACGGGGTCTACCCTGATTTCTCGTACCACTAGACAACTGTGAGTAGAATATTTATCTTGGCAACCGAGTTTCCTCCATTCTTTGGACATGTCGAAGCCAGTGGAGGTTTCGTTGCACCAATATTTTTTCCATGCTAAAGAGCTTGGCTTTCTTATGGATGAGGGTGTCCCTGATCTTGTCTTTTCTTGTGATGTCCATGATCTATCTCAGGTGTCTGTCATGAATGCATGCAGTTTTTTTTTTACCTCTTTGCGGTATATCATCCACGCCTCCGATCCGTTTAACATAGTGCTCCGTATACTTTGCACTTCGCTTGGACCGACGCGTCTCTGTGGTTCTACAGTCCCTCTCTCAACATTCCGAATACCGAACTGGCCTTGCTCATCCTGCAGTCTAGTTCATCACTGAGAAATCATTATTGCTGATTGTACTGCCTAGATAGGTAAAGCGGTTTACCTCTACCAGATCCTGTTCTTTGGTAACGATCGGTTCAGGTTGTGCCACTTGGCTTGAGTCAGGACTTGATTGATAAAGAACTTCAGTCTTCCGGATGTTAATTTTCAAGCCGATCTTTGTGGTTGTACCATAAAAGCATCCACCAAGCTCTGCCTCTCATCTGCACTATTGGGCACAAGGACACAGTCATCAGCAAACAACACTAACTCACACTAACATATGTGTAGCCTTGGTATTTGCTTTGAGGTACGAAACCTTAAACAGGTTAGTATCAAGTCTTACTTGTATTATATATGTTCAGTTGAGTTGCAGAATGCCTCCTCGAGCATCACTGACAAATATAACAAGAACAACGTTGGTGCTAGCACGCAGCCCTATTTGACTCCCACTGTAACATCAAACTGTGCAGAGCTGGAGTTCATCTGTGTGACCTCACCTCTCATGTCAGTGTGTAGGGGCTCGAGTGAACTTTTTGTAATTACATATGCATGCAAGTTTCAAAAGTAATCTGTATTCGAAGCATTTATTTTCTATGTAGATTATTTCACTCTATACATGTACGTATCATCGTCCTTGTTCCAGTGCTTGTTTAGCCTCAGATCAATCTTCATGAAAAGTATTCCAACCATGACCATCTCGTCTTTTTAGAGGCATGTAGAACTACAATATGCAATGTGTCATTCTTTGTTTCAGACTGTGGAGCTTGATTGAGGGATATTTGACTGCTGTTTCTAGCAGGTTGAGCGACCACGTAGATGCCTCCCTCATTGCCCCCTTATCTAAGTTATACATGTACGTGTGTGTTTATATATATACACACACACACACACACACACACACACACACACACACACACACACACACACACACACACACACAC
>JAOPJM010523565.1:0-10509 GCA_027124095.1 Muusoctopus leioderma
GTATGTATGTATGTATGTATGCATGCATGCATGCATGCATGTATGTATGTATGTATGCATGTATGTATGTATGTATGCATGCATGCATGCATGCATGTATGTATATATTATGTATGTCTGTACTATGTACGTATGCATGTATGTATGCGTTTGTGTATGCACGTATGCATGTATGTAAGCATGTATGTATGTAAAATATAAGGTAGGTATATAGTCAGACAGAGAAAGGGTTAAGTAGGTAGGTAGAATACTGATCGGGAAAATAAATTCATAGAATATATATAGATTCTTGGAAAGATAGCTAGCTAGCTAGCTAGATGTGTGTCTAAGTACATAGGTAGGTAAGATATATGGTTAGGAGAAGGTAATTAGATTCATAGAAGAGATAGATTCACAGATAGATTGATAAGAAGACGGATCGATGAAATGATAAATATGTAGAAAGAAAGATGGAATGGTGGATACATGCTAGACAGAATGAGAGATTGACAGAATGTCAGAATAGACAGAATGAAAGATAGTACTGCTTGCTGTTGTTGCTGCTGTGGACAACTCTCCTTCTCCATTTCCCCCCTTACTGTTACTGTTGGACATACCCGAGGTAAATGGATTCTGGGACTCCTGGTTAGCTTCTGGCACTGACGGCGGTTTCATCTCCTCTGGCAATTCTGGAGCTCCAGCAGTCACTACTCTAAAAACAGCAACATCTTGGACTTGTCACTGTGTCTTCTGCTGTTCTCTTCGCTGCTCCTGTAAGCCTCATCCGTCTTCTACGGCCGGATGTCCTTCCTGACGCCAAAACATATTTATTTTGTTTTTGTTAGTAAGGTAGTTTTTCCACCGATCTTCACCAGTCGAACCGCTAAACTACGGGACGGATTCTTTATGCGGGACATAAGCAATACCTATCGGTTGCTTAATTGATGGCAACAATGACGACTACTTCGAGAGAAACATGCACACCCGCACACATGCTCACACACATTTATATATATATATATATACATACACATACACCCACACACGCACGCACAGGCATACAAATACATACATACATACATACATACATACATACATTATTGGTCCCTGAAGTAGAAACACCAGCTCAGAATAGTGAAGTACCAAACTGGTTAGAGGTGTTCTGTAGTCTTAGCCAACACTGTTGCTATGGATATTAATAACTGCATAAAATACCAACCAGCTTGTTAATGCTTTTAATTCAGTATAATGCAAAATCTAACTCGAAATGAATATATTTTAAAATAATTCTGACACTTACATTTATTTTTATTTTCTATTTTATTGAAATAAATGTTATAGTGGACAACATAATTTCTACATTTTAATGAAATATTAATTAATTAGCTGATTTCTCACTATTTTCTCATCGTGTTCTAACTAATTGCTGCAGGAAAAAAAAATAAAGCGGAAATTGATCTTACAATATTTATATGTTGCTAGCAAAGTCGAGTACAAACAGAACTATCTTGTTTGAAAATTTTATTTCTGAGATGTATGCAGTTATATTCTGTAAAAAAAGCAAAAACAAATATAAAAACTAAATAAAAACAAAAACATATAATAATTTTTCCTTCAATTATAAAGATATGCAATTTAAATGCTAATCACATATTGAATTAATTCCAGTTTTGTTTATCAATTAAGAATTATGCAATGGAGCCAAATATTACAAAGGGTTACAAAAAAAGCAACAAACAAAGGAATGGCGTAAGAATGTAAAGATTGAACATTTATTTATCTTGCAAACTAGTTTAAGAAATGGAACTTATTACTTCAGCATGTTTGTGATCTGCCAGCAGGATCCATCAATAGGTGATCAGTTTAAATGATTTATTTCCACACTACAACGACAACCTTCACAAGCAAAATCACCACAAAAACAATCCTTCCATATAAGTTACGAAAATAAAAGGACCCCCCCCCAAAAAAAAAAGTATAGAACAAATATAATGAAACAATTGTAGAAGCTTTTGAAATCCCAACGACAGCACTTGCAGCTAGCTCAATGTCTTGTTCACTTGCTGCTGTCACAACCACTACTAATGTGTTCATTACCACTTTCACCATCACCACCACCACCACCACCACCATGAACCTCATCCTCATTATCGTTATCCACTTTGCTATGTTTCTTCAAACAAAAAATGTATGATACTAGGAAAAGTTATGTAACATGCTGTAGTGCATAGAACATATCACTTGATATTAGAGCTTATGAATATATATGAATGTATACACACACACACACACACACACACACACACACACACACACACACATCCACATGCTGTCTCGTCAGATAGATTGTATATATTTGTGCAGCAGATACATACTGGTTGCACCAAGGATAACGAGTGAGACTCTACATGCTCTCTCGTCCTGCTACAAAATAGAGACTAAATCTCCCTCAAGTTACACTCTGATATTCAAAAAAAAAAGAAGGACACATTGGATTATGTGGTCCTGGATGCACCGGGCATGTGAAAAACAGATGGGATGGTATAGTCAAAGGGCTGCTTGATCAGGGCTGACCTTTTTTTATCGCTTAGTCAGAAGGAAAGATAGTGCCTCCACAACTTGTGGGAGAGAGGGAGGAAGATATCCTCAGATCAGGGGCCTGTCCCGAATGCTTGCAGCAGAGTGGACTCCGCTAAAGGCACCCAAGGTCCAGGTGGTGCTGTTAGACCGGTTGACGAATAAAGACTACCAATAAATCCCACGAGGAATCTCGACCGATGTTCTGACGATTCCGCCAGTCCGCCACCTTAGAGTGGTATTTTATTTATCTACCCCAAAAGCCGACGACAAGGCGCATTACTCAAAGCTGACTTCGGTGGGATTTGAACTTAGAGCGCAGTGAGCCGGAACGAATACCACAAATCATTCTATCCAACGCTCTAACGATTCTGCCGATTCACCGCCTGGGTTTAAATAACAACTACTACACCTGAGGTTGATGAAGGAACCATCTAGGTGAGGCCAAGATCGCAAACCTGCCACTGTTAATTCCACATGTAGTTTATAAGGGATGTAATCAAAAATATATCTCAGTGCAATCATTACTATATGTCGTTATGTGCAATCCCGTTCCACGATTACCAACCATGTTTTTTTAATAACACAAGTACAACGTTTTCTTTAACATTTTTTTCAATTATTTCTCCTGCGTGGATTGGCAGAATCATTAGGGTGTCGGACAAAATGCTTAGCGGTATTTGCTCCGGATCTTTACATTCTGAGTTCAAATCCCGCCAAGGTCAACTTTACCTTTATTTCTTCTGGAGTCGATAAAAAAACTACCAGTCAAGTACTGGAGTCGATTTAATCGATTTACCCCTCCCCTCCAAATTTCTGGCCTTTTTTCTTCTGCGCTATCTTCACAAAGGGCCTTTGCATGAAACGTTCATGCCTCTTTCTTTTCCTCACAGTATAATATACTGACTTTGCTTACTGTTGATCCTTTTTATCAACATTTCCCTTTTCTACATATTCCTGTTAATATATAATATACTCACTGGTTAGAAACAACTATTAGAATGCATGCTATTTAAACATAATTTTGACCATCAAATCAGTTTTTGTAATCTAAAAGTCAGAAGAATTCAACCCTGACAATTGGTTTTCTTCTGTATGATGTGACAAAAAGGTAAATTTCTTATAGTTAAGGGAATATTGAATATGGTCCTACATGTTGTCAAGGACAAACAAAAAAAAAGACGCATTTTTAATTTTTACTCTCCGCTAGAAAAAAGTATCATTACTGAAATTTAAAAAAATTAATATATTATTGTTGATGTTGCTGTTGTTGTTGTTATGGTGCACTTATTATCGTTTTGGTGTGGTTATAGTTGTTGTATGGATGCGTTGCCCTTGTTTGTTCATTTTGTTTAATAATTGTTTATCTGTTTCAATATATTGTACTATGTTTTTGCTCCACGCCATATTTATTGCGTCTATGTACACCCCACAAGCTGTGTACCCTTTTTGTATTGTATGTATGAGAGTCCTTGTAGCCAATAAAGGGATTATTATTATTATTGGCGAATTGGCAGAGTCGTTAGCGTGTCGGACAGAATACCTTACGGTATTCTTTCTGTCTCACTGCGCTCTGAGTTCAAATCCCGCCGAGGTCAACTTTGCCTCTCATCCTTCCAGGGTCGATAAAATAAAGTACCAGTCAAGTACTGGGGATTTTTTACCTTGTGCCTAAATTAGAAACAATTATTATTATTATTTGAACTTAAAATAATAATGTTTAAAAACAATATTTTAAATTTCCTCTTTGTCGGTTGTTTTATTATGGTAGATGTGTAAACAGAATTGCCAGGGGGTGTAAATGGAACGGAAAAGGGGTGGAATCCCCTGCTCTACACAGTTGCTCGACCTGAAAGAAATAGCACCATTTTATTTTTATTGTTGTTGGTTTAAGACATTTATCAAAGAAAAGCGTTTAAACAATTCTCTTAAAGTGAATAAATTTTTTAATCTGTTGTTAAATATTTTGCTATTTTTCAGGTGAAATATAAGTTTTGTCACCAACGATTGATATGGTTGATGATCGAGAAGTTCTCTTGGATTATTATACAAATAAATCAGAACATATTGACACAGGTTCTAATTCCTGTGGTGACTTAAATATAATGTCGAATAGTTATATATTCAACTCTTTCCCACGCGGAATTAATTTGAGCTCTTCAACTGAAGTAGTTTTCAATAATCAATTCAACATGCTCTTTGTTGACCCTATTCCTTTAGTTACCAACTACATGTCTGTTCAAAATTCCAAGACTTTCGATCAAAATCATCTTTCTTATGAACAATCTAAAGGCTTGGCAGTGAACTATGATTCTCTGCCTATTACGAAAGATACACGTATGAATAAATTATGTCCAACTAGTTCTTCAGTGATATTTTCTCACAATGACTCAAAACCAATTGGATGTAATTTTTATTCTATGGGGAATAATGGAATTTCTTCCGAAGTTAAGTATACATGTAGTTTGAATCCGAGCCAAATCGACAATCTGCTGCCGGTCAAACAATTATTTATTTATGATGATCTCAATAACATAAAATCTCATAATTCGAATGTTTATTCTCAAGGCAAAGAATTAACAAATAGAGATTCGTTCATCGACGAAACATACTCTGGAAATTTCTTACATGAACTGAATTCTCTGCCGCTAAATTTGTCAAAATCTTCAAACAGAGTTTGTGGTAATTTGACAGCAATATGCACAAACTGCGGCACTTCGAATCCAACACCCACAACAGCTACTTCAAATAGCATTGTAAATAAAGAATTTAATTTGAGTAATTCACTGAACCCATATAATTTACAACATTTTCCAAACTGCAGTATTTCATGCACTTTTCCGTTTGATATAAGCAATTTTGACAAGATAGATAAATCTATCCAAGACGAAGTGAGATCACCATTTCCACATGCTCAACTTCTTAATAATCAGCCTGAACAGAATATCGATCAGAAATCTTCAAGTATTGAAAGCCAATCAAAATGTGACAAGGATAAAACTATTAATAAATCTTGCAATGCTTGGGAAAAAAGAAAATCTCTGAAAGAGACGAAGTATCGTTTTGGTACCGACTTCAGTTGTAATGGAATGCAGAAGCTGAATGGAAAAGCATTCCCTGAAAGCGGATGTAGTTTTGAATCGATATCACCAGAACCAAATATATGTTTGTCACTTCATCCGATGGAAACAAAATCCGTTAAAGTTACACAATTGTTTAAAGATAGTCCTATAGATGACAGCAGTTCTTATAGGTTTCAGCGAGTAAAAAGTGTTCTACCTGATTTAAACGTTAGGACTAAAGTGGCGAAAGCTGTTTCAAAGAAATGTTCCAGTTCTCTAGCTGGGGGAAACTACGAGGCATTGCAAAAATCAACTACAATAGATGAAAAAACAGCTGCACAAAGAAAAGGCAAGAAACCAAAATCTAAATATGGAAAAATGTCAAGTGATATTCCAAAACAACATAGCTGTTTTTCTTCCCCAAGCGTATTACTTGCTGAAAATGTACACGACGTGCAGAGAAATAAAACAAGGAAGAAATCTGCAGGCACTAGGAATAATTTAAATGCCTTTGAAATAAGAAGTTTCCAAAGTGCGTCAAAAGATCAAAATGTCAACGATAAAAATATTCTGCCAACAAAAGAGGAATTGGTTGATAGTGTAAAACAATACGAAAACATAAATCCGAGTGAGAAATTACTAAATATTCGTAATGTTTCTCGACACAAAATACTCAGAGCTACTTCTGCAGTGCCCAAGAAAGTCACTTCAAGCAAAATATGTAAAAATTCTACGAAAGGCAAAAATCATGAAACAACGAATTCAAGACAGGCAGCAAAAACACTAGGAAACGTTTTGACAAAAGACTGCAAAAAGAAACTGAAAACATGTCGCAAAACTTGCAACATTGTCTGTCAAATCAAGGGGGAAGATAACGATACAAAAAATCACACGTACGGTTATAATGATATTTATTATAAGCCTGATGGCTCTTGTGATCTCATCAAAGATTATACAGGCTGCTATAACGGCAAGCGCAAAATCAGAAATACCAACTTTTATACAGCTACTTTATCATCAAATAATAAAAATATTAAAAATTACACATTGCCGAACTATTCGTTTAACATGTCGGACAATATTGGTGATGAAGGTTTTGAAGTATTACATGAAAATGATGGATCTGAATTGACTAACATCATACAGTCGTCTTTGATACTTAACAGAAATAATAATTGCAACATTTTCACTGAAAGTAATCGTTATAATGAGCCAGTTTACATGTTGATTGATAGTTCAACACTTAAGTCTGATGAAGATGTTAAGGATTCTAATACAGCCCTTACACATACAGATGAAACCTCTGACGTTCAAAACGAAAGTGGTTTCATAATAACTGATGTCTTCTCTTTGTCGGGTTTTTGGAATTCTATTTTCAGTGAAGTTCCTTACATAGAAGACAATTGTTGGAAGCTGAGCAGTTAGATTTTAAAATAAACACAGTAGGCTTAATGAAAATAGCTGGATCAAATCTTAGAAGGATGAATCAATTAGTGGACAATTTAGTCTCTAATTAAATCTTATTTGGATTTTATTTTTAGCCCCAGGTCAGCCCTAATCGAGTAGACACATGACCAAAGGCATTCCTGTCGTGACTTCCTGTTTGTTTGCATGTCTAAGACTACATTGTCAAATGTGTCCTTTTTAAGACGGTAGGTGTGATTTAAAGGGAATTTGGTTGCTACTTCTAATAGATGTCGAGTGATCACCTAGAGACTCTCTTTGGTTCGTTTTGCTTTGCTGAGGTGGTTATGATATGGAAATTAGAAAAATATATTATTAATCTTTTTTGTTAGTCATTATTCTTTAAATTTGATGAAAAGAGCAAAGGTAAGTTCCCACCGAACCGTGTGTGTAACTTGGTTTCAGTTCCGAATTATAGCTAGCTACTCTACCACAATAATGTCGCCAACAGATTTAAGAAATGGCTTGTTACTCAAGTCCAGCACAATGGAGTTGGCAGATATTTACGGTATTTTGTTTTTTACCTTAGTGTTATCAAGCTAATCTAGCGTGGCATAAAATCACATCACATCACATCACTATTTTGCTGAGGTCGAATAAATTAACTGTATCGTTCCTTTATTTATGTTTTAGTACATAAAATTTGTCAGAATATGACACATTTATGCGTATTGAAAATAAATTTCTCGTTATTTCACAGAAAAATATCAACTTTTGGTTAATTTGAAGGTACATACTCCAAAACTGTTGTTAGAACTTTTGTCTCGCGTCTGTTTTAGTTTTACAAATTACATTAGTAAATATAAGTAATATATACCCTCAATTACTGGCGATTGCCAAAGATTTGATAAGTTGGAACAGCTATGCTTTGAAATACTAGTAACCACAAATCACACTCCACACTCTATACACATCCGAAACAAACATGCCTAGCAACCTCATTTTGCGTTATAAAAACAGAGACACACGCACGCACGCCCAGAGAAAAAATGTGAGAAATTTTATCCACACTCAAGTAAGTAAACATACGTAAGACAATAGACCCTTGGTACTTTCCAACGCAGAAATATGTAAAATTTCATAGATATCTTATTAGTGACGGAACTATTAAAACAACCAACAGAAACGAAAAATGTGGCTCTTTTGTGTTTGTTATCTGGATTTCAATAAAGAAATATTTCTGGCAGTTTTTTTCTTTTCTTGTTTGAGATTAAAAATATTAAAAAAATTTTTTTTTAGAATATATTGAGGTTGACACCATGTATGTGTATTTTATGTTAAATACAAATTGATCTGCAAAATGTTATTAATGCATAAATTAACGCAATTCTAAGACGACGTTCATATAAAGCAATGTAATTTGTCCTCCGTTTATAACAGCAGTTTATATAGAAAAAGAGTCCCATATAAGCAAGCAAATGGCCCCTACATATATCACGCGCGTGAAAACTAGTGTTTTTTTTTTTTTAGGTAAAAAGAAAAATGGTACGATTCAGGTTCATACAGTTAATGTTCAATTTGAAGTGGTATACACATCCGTGATTATAGATAGATGTGTAAAAAGAGAAATCATTTTTGACCGCGCGCGCGCGCACGTGATTTATATGTCTATACAAAATTTGTGCCCGTACCCAAAGCACTTGATTCTCAACACCAAATCTTCCTAGTTCTAAGTAGCGGGATATAACTCGGTTTTGAACTGTGGTCGTATATTAAAAACTGAAGACCATCTTGTTAGAACTGATATTGACTTACAAATTTAAGTATGTTAACTCCTTTTTAGCTATATGTGCTTCATATGTAGAAAACATCTCTGGGGTAATGTTCACACAAACTCTATCATCTCAGTCGTTCTGAGGAGATTTAAATAAGACCGAAACGTGTCCAGATTTGTTACCATACTTACCGAAAGATCACTCACTCCCCATTGCATGTCTCCATTAAATTTTTCGTCAGTTTAACTTTCGGAGTTCTCTCCCTTGCTTCCCTTGACAAGAATTGTTAACGCTAATGACTTTTCTTCTCATTACATGTATAATTTTAATTGATTAAAAATTATTTTAGGCTCACTACATTAGGTACCTCATTTTATATACACAGATTGATTGACTAAACCTGCATGATTCTCACTGCACCTGAAGCTGAATGAAACCCAAGTAGGTTGAATTAGACTGTTAGCTCCGCATGTTCCCTTAGGGGTTACAATAAGGATTTCTGGCATAAGTACAAGGCCACAAATTGATTTTTCTAAAACAAAAAGGGGGTGGGGTAGTCTATCATATGAAAGTAATATAATAAATAATTGCCATCAGTCGAATGGCCTTCATTTTGATTCGGTCTAGGATGTCTGTGTGTGTGTGTGTGTGTGTGTGTGCAGCAGCATCGTTCCATACTTCAATATGGGTCGTGTCCGAGCCATGTAGAATGTCAACAACTATGAAGAATGAAGTATTTCCTCGCCCGAAAGAGGAAACCTAGTATTTGTGATGTTTTGGCAATATTATAAATGTGGATCACCTTGAGAGATCTTCAGTGATTGTAAGTCCTAGTATTTATAGCGGCTGAAGGTTTTAGTTGTGTGTTGTTCATGACTAGAGAGGCTGAGGTACAAGTCTGTTCTCTTGATATGTGTAATGATTGTGTCTTAGTGCAGGGAAAAATACTGGGTTGTCATGTACCCCATTGATAGATGCTCTCAAGGTTTTTGCTCACGGAATCATTGCATGTCTGGTGTGAGCCGTTTAGGTTGCGTGTGATGACGTATGTGTGTGGAAGGTAGGGAAGGAGTGAGGGGTTGTATCACCTGCAAAGGCGCGTGTTGTTAGAAGAGAAAAAATAGGTTATAACTAATGTTCAACAGAAGAGTGTGTTGGACATTACCGAACCATGCAGTACACCAAAGTTGATAAAGTGAGGTCGGAGAGATCCCTATCGACACACGCTGTAATGATGCGGTCTAACAGGAAGCTTCCGATCCAAGAAATGCGTGACGGATGTTGACCCTAGTCGAGCAGACACTGTCGAAAGCTTTGATGTCAGGTGCAACAACATTGCTTTCACCAAAGTTCTGAAGGACGAGAGAACACTGGTGAGTGACATAAGAGAATAAGTATCCGGTACATCTGGTTCTACGGAAACCATACTGTTGATCACTGAGGAAGGAAAGAGATTCGATGTGTGGAAAGAAGAGATTGTTTACAATTATTTCACGTACATCTATATATATATATATATATATATATATATATATATTGATGTACGTGTTATAAGTACAAAGTGCATAGAACAGGTCAAACAAGAACTGAAAAAGCACTCAATACTATTTAGTTGAGTATGTACTTTATTTCTGTTCGTGAAGAATACTTGGCAGTTACTTCGAAGTTTCGGCTGGATGCCCCGTTCAGACTGCCGAGGCATCCAGCCGAAA
>JAOPJM010523584.1:0-10508 GCA_027124095.1 Muusoctopus leioderma
TTGTAAAAAATCGAAAAACGTTTAGTTAGCAAGATAAAAAATTAATTATAGGGTAGCGAAAACCCAAGAACTCAATACATTTATTTTGTTATCTGCATTATCACCCAGTATATATATAAAAGGGAGCTTTTTTGTTGATTTAAATCAGAATTTATCTGTATTATTATCTTAAAATCAACAAAAAAGCTCCCTTTTTGTAGCGAACTAGTGCTAGTCGAAGCAGATATATTTAATCTATCAAAGAGAGCAAGATTCAGGAAGATACAAAACACCTTTCAAAGCTCTTTAAAAAATAAGTTAGCTGCTTACATGATTTCAAAAATATCTTTGTCTCGGCGAAAAAGACTAATAATGTTAACGGCGTTGATAAAAGCACGCACAACTTATGACTATTCAATAACGTAACCGATATTTATTAAAGATCTGGCACCAATACATACAGCCCCGTTAAACTAGTTGCTAAAGATATTGCTAAAACCCTAAGCATAGGCGATAGAGTAGAATATCAGCTTCTGCATACAACATTTTTTAACCATAATGATCATAAAGTTAATTTTCATAGTAACCCTAACTATAGACATATTATTCCAGCAAAATCTGATATTTGAATAGTTAGCAAGCATATTCAAGTTTTGATTATACATAGAAGAAAAATTATTATAGCGCATATTTTATGAGACAATGATATGTCAGTTATAGAATGGTTTAGTAACATTAACGATAAGTAACACTGTAGGTTTACCCTCTTCGACATTACGGATGGTTTCCCTCTATGACAAAAACCCTTCCTCTCAAAGCTGTAGCCTTCACTATCACCATTGTACCCATAAGTAAATTTGACATTAATATAATGATGCATGCCAGAAAATACCTGCTGGTTTTTGACAATTTGACTTCGGTAAAAAAACGGTAATGAGTTGTTTGATGTCCTTAATCGTAAGATCATGTAAGATTATTGGATCATGTAAGATTATTGGCATGTATATCTTACACTAACTGCACGAAAGTCCTTAGCTTACGAGGTGGCTTTTACGGAGACGATGAGCATTTAGTCTCATGTAATATGAATGGCTATAACTGGCCATGAATTAGATAGATTTAGAAAAGTTCTTATAAAATTATTTAGTGATATAAGTTTAAAGATTACGGGCGATATTAATTTTAGCATAGTTATTGTTTTTAAAGATATTACTTTCAACTTAGATACAAATAGATTTAGTCCCTACCGGGTCGATTATTTTCTATTAATAAGAATTCTAATCATCTGCCCAATATTCTTCGGAATTTAGTTTCTAATATTAGTAAATGTATCTCCTCTTTATCCACGGATAAGGCTACGTTTAATGCCGCTTTTTATTACTATAATGAGGCGCTCCGCATTAGCAGTTTTCGGATAAAATCAAATATATAGCCAGTCCCAACATCTCAAGTCTTTGAAATAGACCTAGAAAACTGTTATGGTCTAATCAAATTTTCAGCTGAAATGTAAAAACGAATAGAACTAGAGAATTCACTAATTTAGTCACAATGAGTCATATATATCATAAGATCTTTAACAGAAGCACACTTAAAGTTAGCTACTCTTGCTTGAAGAAATTTGCTTCTTGTTTTAGTCATTACAATTTAAAGACACTTCAGTATACAAAAATATAATGTTTCGCAGCCTACATGTAATTGTATGGATACTAACAACTTTCCCCTTTGCAGAAAAGGCTAAAAGGATAGTGTATCGCACGAGAGTACACATTACCCATAAGTATACGTTTAAAACATATACTGGATTGACACAAAATTAATTCAAGTTGCAGTTTTGCCAGCGTAAGAACTCCTCTAGACATGTAAAAAAGGTTTTCCACGATTTTATCTAAGTATAATTGTATTTGTAAGGAATCCTGCCCAACTCTTTTTAAGATACACTGGACCATCTTGAACGAGTCTAGCCCAGACAAACATAGATCCCACCACTCAAGCTTGAGGTGTGATTTATGTTTCAGTGAGAAACTCTTTGTTTTATTCCAGGAACCACATGCATTGAATAAAACCTTGTGAGTATGCTTCGAAATTCTTAATGCATAATTTTTTAGCCCCTAATGGCTGATGTCTTTTGAACTCTCCCGTTGAATTATTCAATATTAATTGGATATTGATTATTTATCCATTATTTATAATCTCCCGGAGTGGAAAAATCTTGTCCGTTTCTTCACTTTTCTCATTAGAGTTAAAACACTGTTTAACTATTACGGTTATACGCTGCATATTTAAATATCTTTTTTATAATCTTCCACATAATTTCTAATATTTTCAAACTATTTTCAATCGACTTCCCCTCGTTCGTACAATTCTGTTTTTCAAGATGTCTTTACTTGCCTTTAATGCATTTCTTATATATATTTTAAATTTGCACGTGCAAATAATAATAATAATAATAATAATAATAATAATAATAATAATAATAATAATAATAATAATAATAATAATTCTTCTTCTTCTTCTTCTTCTTCTTTGTACATATCGTCATCTTTTCTGTTGCTGTTTTGAGCGGGGTGCGCCTCGTCGCACAAATATTCCATGTTGCCGTTGTCCTGGCTATTGTCCTCGCTGCTTCTGTAATTGTTTGCTTGAGGAGCCTTCTCCTGGGGTTCGCACTTCTTTTGGGAATTGTTTCTCCTTTTTCCCTTATTTAGTATCATTTATCTGCTCCATGTTGTTTTGCACCCTGGTCGGTTCATCACACGAAGATGGAATGGTGTCACCTACTGCCTCCGTTGTAGTTCGGAGTACCGGGACCGGGCGTGAGACAACCTCCTCTGCCATCTCTGAACTGGGAGAGGTCACCTCGGAAGCATTCACCACCAGGACTGAGGTTAAAGTGGACTCCTCGATCACTTCCGGAACTTGTGGTATGGCCGAAGGTTCTAGTGGCAGAGTTCCGGAATGGTTCTGTTGTCTTGAAGGGTCATAAGTACTTGAAAGTCTATAGTGACCCCTCTCGACCACATACCATTTGTTATTATTTCTGCACTCACCACCGGGCCATATTGTTCCATAAAGCCGTGAATCAGCCAAGAGGAGATATTGCTGTCAATGCCCCTAACTGAAACTCTTGTTTTCCTTTTCCCTATATATTGAGGGACGAGCTTGTGGGAAGGTGTGTGAAGCACAATTTGAGCCTGCTGTTCCGCCTCAGCTTGGGTCCCAAAATGTACATTTATAGTCCCGTACGACTTCCCTCAGTCTATAGATGTGATGCTTGTCCATGCTTCACCTAAAGCGCCTTGTAGCTGCTGTTTCTATGGCAAGCTGAACTCTCCGCTGCCTTTTCTGAGGTATATATAGGTGAGCATTCTTTTCGCCTGCTCCCGGACATATTCGTCAGACAGGCTGACGGAGAGCTTGTTTATAAAACTTTGCCACAGTTTTCTATGTTCCTGGGCTTCGTCTAAATCTAAAAATTTTTTGTTTGCTGCAATGCTAGCAAAACTGTTTTGTTTTTGTCTGGGTGCATTCGTGTAATGTTTTATCTTAGTGTTGCTTGTAATGTTTACTATGTCTGCAAATTAGTTGTTTGTACTGCTATATGTTTTCTTGTTTCTCTTGAGTGTCTGTGTGTGAAACAATTTTCTCTATTTTCTGACGAGATGCAAAGTTCTCGTCATGTATGTTTTGGTGGGCATGTTTGTCAGTCTTCATTTGTGTAGCCATTTTTAAGATAGCAAAACAAAATGCAAAAAATGTAACAAAATGTGACAGACCCCACACAGATTACATGTCTCTTCTTTGTACGGTAATCCACAAATCCAATCTTCTTCAACACTGGCATAAAGCAATATCTTCGGAGCTAGCAAAACACACGTTCACTTGCAACGACGACCAATAATAATAATAATAATAATAATAATAATAATAATAATAATAATAGCTACAAAGCACTCGCATACAGAATACAATGAACATAAAAAACATAGGAGTTACAATACATGTGGGGATGGACAAACAGAGTTATAAATAAACGGAGGAAGAGTGAGGATGTTATACAATAGACGAGTTAAAAATTGGATAAATATAACAGAATACGTAGAAAATTTTATGAAAAACAATAATTAAATGAAGATATCATTTTTTTTAAATAGATTGGGTCAGATCATCCCACGACTCTGATCATCTTCACTCTCCTCATACACTCCACCTAGGTATCGAGAATCTGTCGTTCTGAAAGGATCCATGAGCAGATCAGGAGTCGGAATGAGCAAGAAAGGGTCTACGTACAGTATTTGGTAGACATGGAAAATTACTCTTGCGAGCAGCCTGGCTCTAGTATATTCCACAAAGTGTTTATCCTATTTCTTGGCATATTTGCACATTTAGTTTTCTCAACTGTTTTTGTAAATCATTTAATCTGTCCATTAGTTGTTCATGTTCTTATTCACCTTCTATTTCAGTTCGCTTTTCTTCTCTAGAGTTTATTTTTTGTTTTTCTTTTAATTCTCTCCGGTAGTTTGTCCTTCTTGCTCTTTCTCTATCTCGTCTTCGTTATTACAAGACGTTGGGATGCTGGTGCTGCTGGTTGCTGTAACAAGGGGATGGGGTGTCTGGGCCCTAGCTTCTAGGACTGGGACAAGGTTACCTCCTCGGCTACCTCCGGATCTATGACTGAGGGTACTCTGGAAACGGGGCTGCTATTGCTGTTGCTGGTATCCACCTCCTTCCCCTTTCATCTGCTCCTCAAGCTCTTCAAGTGGTTCTTGCTACCGCAGTTATAACAACTCGGCATTTTGTACTGCACCATCAGTCTTATACTCTTCATTTTTGCTCCCTCAATTGGGTACAGCACTGGTATGGCTCTGTGGTTTGAGGGACTATAAGGACTTGCAAGTCTATGGTGACCCCTCCCAACCACATGTCGTTCCTCGTTATTTGTGCACTTATCAGCTGCTCATATTGGGCTACAAAGGCGACAACGAACCAGGGCGTCAATATCACTTCCTATGTCCCTGACTATCACCCTTCTATAATGTTTCCCTAGGTACAGGAGCACAAGCTTATGAGCGAGTGTTCCATACAAAATCACTGCCTGTCGCCGCGCCTCACCCTCAGTCTTGAAGGTCAGGTGCTGTAGGCTTTGCCCCTCTCTATGTACAAGATGCTAGCCCATACAGACATCTGCCAGAGCTTCCCTTTGAAGGCAAATAAGAGGCGCCTCCGTTCCTGAGACAAGGTTAGGTCAGTTTCCTCCTCGCCCACACCTGAATAAATTCTTTGGGCAAGGAGATGGAGTCTTTATAAATACAATTTTTGCACTGTTCCGTTTCGGAGTACGCTCTTTTCATATTTAAAACTTCAATGCTGGTGGCAATTTTGGCAAAGCTATATCTCTTGCTCGGTGACGTCTGTGCCTGTGTATGAGTGTCAATGTTGTTGTTGTTGTTGTTGTTGTTGTTGTTGTTGTTGTTGTTGTTGTTGTTGTTGTTGCTGTTGTTGTTGTTGTTGTTGTTGTTGTTGTTGTATTACTACTGGAGAGTGGACGTGTTCAGACGAAGCTCCGTGGAAGAGTTGGATTGCCGTGTATAAACTTAATGAAAAATCATTTTTATTATTATTACGCTTTAGAACATTTGAATGCCCACCCCGTTTACCTTTGTGGTGGAAAAATAAAGTTTGTCTACGAGCATTTTGCGTCGTTATATTTGTATACATTTCACTTACTCATATTTCAACACGGCCTCGTCTACTAGGGTAGAGAGAAGAGGTGCGTGTCAGAGTGGTAGTAGCACCAATATAAACCTAATGTGCACCCCAGATAAAATTGTGTGAAAAAATAGCACAGATTTGAAAAAGGAAAAACAGGAAAAAAGAAAGCTAACAGCACCGAACAAACAGACACACACGGACGGAGGAAAAAATAATCCCTTTGTGATAGATGATAGAAGTAATATTGACTTCAACATTCATAGCAAAAAGGTACGCAACAACAACAACAATACACACACACACGCACAAGTTTTGCCAAACAGAAGTAACTCTGTATTTTGTAATGATACCAATTTATGGAGAAAACTAGCCTCACCCTTTGATTTCGATGCACAAAACTCTTTGTGGCTCTCGCAATTCTCCCACACTGACGCTGACAGCATATAGGCAGAATCTTTGATATTCATAACAGACTGCATTAATTAGTATCATCACCTACATGTATCCCTGACTGACAACACACTGACACTCCAAACACTCTTGGTTTCTTTCACATCATCAGACCTAACCTTTACCCAATTATCAAAGTCTCTGTACCCATTAGATCGATTGATCACTGCGTTATGAAAGCAACATATTTTACATCTTTCTACCGTTCAACACCCACCTACTCCAAATATTGTAGCACTTCAAGTAGTTAATTGTTTGGAGTTCCACCAGTTGTATACCAACTGTCTCCGGCAGCAAATGTGTTTCACCCCAAATTATCTGAGACTGTTAAACGGGTGCCCCAAAGCATCCTCCTATGAATGTGTTTTCCCATGCCTCATACAATCAAAGCCCATAACCCCGAAACTCGAAGTGGTTAGCTCATAGCTATGCTACAGCAATACAGGTAAATAACACTACTTACAACACCTAGAGGTATCACCCACCTCCAGCAACTGGGAGGCTTTTACCCATCAACGCAACACCTGCTTGACAACCGTCAGAAAAAAAAGGATTATTTTGTGTTACGCACATTCTATAAGCTCTCCCGCCTCCAGAATTGTAACAGTCTTCTGGTTCATTGCCACGAAAATCTACACCACTACTACGGAATCCCTCTACCCACTACTCATCAACGAAGATGTGTTTTTAGCAGAACTCCCTCTGAAAAAGTCTCCGTATTTTCATCCGTTTTGCTTACAATTAATTCCACACTGCATGCACCAAATAAAACTCCTCCCACACACTCCTTTTACACTCTACCAGTGTCATGACAATGGAGATGTAGTCGCCTTTGTTCGCTGCAATACAGTATAGCGACTGGTCCCGACAGCGCTCCTTCCATCATCCACAAACACTGTACCCCAGAGCTAGTTCCAGAGAAAGATTGCACTCTTCAATATTTCTCACTCTACAGGTTTTTATCCCAAGCATTAGAAACACTCATCACTAGAACGGCAACCGCTCTGTTCTAACCAATTATCGACCAATCGCACTTAGTTCCATCATCTTAAAAGTGATGGAAACTGTCATAAATAGTTACTTCCACACATCAACTTCAGTTCATTTTTCCTCCACAAATACGGCTTTCGTAGGATCAGATCCACTGGAGATTTTCTCTCCTGTGCCACTAATCAATGTTCCTCGAACCTTGATAGCTTCGTCTAATGCATTGGGGATGCTCTTGCCAGCAGTACAGCGTTTCACAGTGACTGGCATGAAGACCTGTGGGCTAGGTATTCCACCTATGAGTTCTTTTCGTTTCTCATCTCTTAAATTGGAAGTTTCTTATCAAACCGTTACCAGCATGTGCTAGTGGATCTCTCTCCGACCAAACACTCTATCAAGTTTGGTGTGCATCAATATTCGGATATGTATTTCATATTCTTCTTTCAGTAGATCACTGACCTACTTGCTGTCACTTCTAGCAATATACACTCTTACGCAGATGATATCACCCGTCAGTCCTTCTTACCTTTCCGCATATAGGCGTCATCCAAACTCAATCTTTTTTTTCATCACTTAGTCAAGAGGGAAGACATTACCCATCACCATCTTTTTTCAGGGCCTCCGAGACTGAGGGGGGGAGGGAGGAAGGTATCCTCAGACTGGAGACACGGCCGGATGCTTGCAACAGAGTCGACTCTGCTAAAAGCACCCAAGGGCCATGTGTGGTGTTAAACCAGGCTACGGATTAAGTCTACCACCGAAGTAGGTCACGGCAGGATTTGAACTCAGAAGGCAAAGATCCAAAACAAATACTGCAAGCAACTCGTCCAATGCTCTAACGATTTCACCAGTCCACCACCCTAGACTGGTACATTTTTTTGTCTACCCCAAAGTTGACTTCGGCGGGATTTGAACTCAGAGCGCAGTGAGCAGGAACGACTACTGCAAAGCATTCTGTCCGATGCACTAACGTCCGCCTAAACTAGATACGTTATAACAAACCTGCAATGCCCCTTCGAAAATAGCCTTTAATTCAAAGAACCAGTAACTGATTAGAGCTTACATATTTTCTGGTCCGGAAGAGGAAGGTGAAGCTTTGCCAAATCCATTTACCTAATTCATTATAATCGCCATGACATTTAATCAGAGATTGTAAGGCCTATCATTTGCAGCCATTTTGAGGGTGATAGTTGTGTGTAGAGATAGTGAGGTACAATATATTTCCTTGCTGTGCTCTGTTAAACATCCAGTTATAGTAGAAACAACATAATCTATACTGGTTTCAAACATTGCACTGCGACCATACTGGGGCACAACCTTTAACGGTTTGGTCGATCATATCGACTCCAGTACTAACGATTTCTATTCGTCAAACTGCTAAGTTACGGAGCATAAATGTACACAACATAAACAATGCTGGTTTTTAGACCGGAGTAGTCATAAACACAGACACGGGCTGACCCCCCCCACACACACACACACCCCACCAAATTCCACTCATAGGGTATCAGTAAACCTGAGGCTATAGTAGAAGACACTTATCCAATGTACGCACAATGGGATTGAACCCAGAACCACGTTATTGTGAAGCAAATTTCTTCACCATACATTCATGTCTGTGCTTCAAAGTTTCGTGCGTAACATACACAATCATTAGTGGAAGAAGAGAAGATTTATTATCATACATATCTAATTTATAGTAGCACGGCATAATGCGTTTTTCATAACCTGCGCACATTTTAATTAGCTCAATCTTAAGATAATGAGCCCTATAGTGACACTAACATGTGTATATGAATGAAATATAGCAGTGTATAAATTACAATATTAAATTTGATATTCGGCCCCTTCATAACGAAGTAGAGCACTTTATATTGTTAATATATTATTTAGATTTATTAGATATGTATGATTATAAGGACTTCTCCTTCTCCACTGATGATTGTGTATGTAACACATGCAACTTTGAGGTGTCAAAATCTGGAGTTTCATACAAATATTTATTATAATATCTGTACATATAGATTATGTTGTTTCCAGTATATTTAGATGTTTAACTGTACACATACCTTCCTACGATGACCATCCCGTTTTTTTTCTTTTTCAGACATATTGTATCTAGAACTACAATATCTAATGTGTTCTCCGGTAGGGTGGGATTTGATACAGATTTTGGTTTCAATTTCTAGTAAGTTGATCCAGCAGACACATGATGGATTAAGCTTCGCTAAGGATGTCAAATAAGACTGAAACAGGTCTCAAGTTGTCACCGCGCCTGCCAAATTGATCTGGTAGAAATTGAACTCAAAATCTCCATCAAATAACACCCTAACGTCTTGAAAAGGGAAGGACACATTGGATAATGTAGTTCTAGATACAATATGTCTGAAAAATAAAAGATGGGATGGTCATCGTCTGAAGGTCTTTGCTCATAGGTCAGGTCTACTGAATCAGTGCTGACCATAGATTAAGCAGAAAAAATTTAATTTGATTAATGTGGCACAGCTAAAATATACAAAACACTTTGTAATTGCTGTTGTCACCGTGTCTTCTCTTCAATGCATTGTTTATCTCTAATTTGATATAATTTTATTTTGAGTTGTTGAAATAGCCTTTGTTTGGTTGAATAAAGCATTGTTCAACGTTTACTTCTCGTGGATATTTCATTAATTAAAGTTATCATTCTCGTCACATTAAATGTGTTAGCGCTTACTTTACTACTTTACTCAATATGTATCTGTTTGTTGCCTTAGACATAACATATGTCTGCATAGACAAAGGAATGTTATTAATTGCGTAGTGTAAAGGTGGTTCTTTGAATTCAGGTGCGATTTATTTATTTATTTGTTTGTTTGTTTGTTTGTTTGTTTATTTATTTTACAAAGTGTGGTATTATAAGCTACGAAGGTTGGCATCACTGATGTAAGATTCAATATTCGAAAGTAATATTAAGATGATGTCTGAACGATGCAGTTTAGATGTCGTTTAAAGATTTTAAACCATTGTCAATAATTCCTTTCCACACACAGTAAGTATAGTCTTCCAGACAGATCTGGATGTACGAAACCTTTAAATGTGTTTGTGATCCTAGTTACCACAAACACCCACCCACACAAACACACACACACGCACACACGACGCACGCACACACACACATACAAACACACGAAAACACACACACACAGTCATGCATAAACACACACACTCACAAACACATACACAACCAACACACATACACAATATAGGCGCAGATGGCTGTGTGGTTAAGGAGTTCGCTTCGCAACCACATGGTTTCGGGTTCAGTCCCCTGCGTGGCACCTTGGGTAAGTGTCTTCTACTATAGCCTCGGGCCGACCAATGCCTTGTGAGTGAATTTGGTAGAC
>JAOPJM010523616.1:0-10508 GCA_027124095.1 Muusoctopus leioderma
GTATATATATATATATATATATATATATATATATATATAATTAAATTATAAATACGTGTGTGTGTGGTATAGTCCAACATTCTAACAAGGTGTTGAAAACCTTCACTGACAAACATTAAGCAGCCGACCCTAGATATTACATGTTACAATAAGTCACTGGTGGTGTAATTGTTTTTGTGTTCTTACTCCTCTTATATAATCACGTGCTTATGAATCTGATGTAGGTCCTTTTTATTATTTATTTATTATCTTCTGTTGTTGTTTTGCAGCTCTCTATTCCAGCGTCGTGTTAAAATTAATTAAAACAACGTTGTTTGTCTTCCCTCGTTCATCGCGATATTAAATTGCTGGCAAGAGAATTATTTCAAGAACAACAATAACAATAATAATAATAATAATTCTTTCTAATATTGGGACAAGGCCAGAAATTTAGGGGAGAGGTAAGTCGATTAAATCGGACCCTGTACTTGACTGGTACTTTATTTTATCGACCCTAGAGGAGTGAAAGGCAAAGTTGACGTCAGCGGGATTTGAACTCAGAACGTAAAGCTCCGGAACAAATACTGCAAGGCATTTTGTCCGACGTCCTAATGCTTCTACCAATCCACTCATATATAAATAACAATAATTTCTGAATTTGAAGTGTTGGAAGAGTGGTGTGAACACGAACCAGAGGCTGTCATGGGGAATGATAATTACAGAGATAAATTTTAAGAGATTTCTCCATAAAGACTGGCCATACTATTGTAGCAAGGAGACCAGATATGATCGTGTGAGACAGAACAAAAAACAAACATTGTAAGATCATTGATTTTGCAATCCCGTATGATAGTAGAATGGATAGCAAGGAAGCTGAGAAACTTGAGAAATATCAGGACCCAGGCAGAGAGGTGAAGAGATTGTGAAACACAACTGTGAAAATTGTTCCTGTGTTAATTGATGCACTCACCCAAACTGCTGAAGGAGGCTGAATGACATTGGAATTGAAACCCGTATTGTGAACTAGCAGACAAGTATCATTGTGTACTCTGCAAGAATCCTAAGAAAGATCCTTGAGATTTGAGGAGACTTGTTGTCACCAAAGCTCAGGATAATATCTCTGCTAACTAAATTAGTATGAAATAGCTATGAAGTTCACAGTACTCAGAACTTCCAACGAGGACTTGACGGACTTCCAAAACGAACTGCAGGATGAAAACGGAATTGAGATTGTGCTGGTTTGGGAATAAATAAGGGCAGTGAAAACCATATCAACAGTCTATTGGCAGATGTATCTGAGCTTTCAGAAGGACGTGGACTCTTTCCTACCTACACCGACACCCGAATTGCTCACAGGCTAGTGCGGGACGGGGAAATGTGAGTAGAACCGTGGGGTGCTCTGATACGACCTAACTGATGGGTTCTTATCCGTGTGTGTGTGGGTTACACTGAATATTTTTCCTGTTTTCAAATTATATCTTTTTTTAATGCGTTTTTATAAAATTACTTATTTATCTATATTAATTTTTATGAAATTTTAAACATATCCTTAGATATATTCTATAATGTCTTTATCCCTCCCTCCCTTTTATATAACTTTGTCCGTTCCCACATGTTTTGTAACCCCTATGTATAACATTTTTATTGCAGGTATTAAAGGGCTCTAGTAGCAATAATAAAGAAATCATCATCATCATCGTTATTATTATTATTATAATTATTATTAACAAGTCGTGTTTTGGCTCGCTCCGTAAGTTGAAGAAAGATTTGTTGATAGTTTGTCCTTTTAGGGATTTGTATTGTTGTTTTTTGTGTTCCCTTTTGTTGTGGAACCGACCACCACAGCAAGGAGTTGGTTGCTTGCTTTCTTCTCGTCCAATTGGGGTTAGGGTAAGAGTTAGGGTTTTGTTTTGAACCCCCCCCCCCAAAAAAAAAAATTGTTTAATTAAAATATAAAGATGGCGCTGAGACTGGTAGCCGGGCAACAGGAGGGGATAGTTGGAGGTGATAAAGAAGCAGAGTGGAGGTTGCCACACAGGGCCTCTTCATATTTACTTTCACCGACAAAGACTTGACACCCTTCTCCCATTGAACACCACCACTACGTTGAGGAGAAGAGGGCTGGCAAAAGTAGCAACAACCTACTGAACAACAACAACAACACCACCGAGGGCGAACAGAGAATTATTAACAAGACCATACCAAGCAGCAAAAGCAACAAAGACACCGAAAGTGAAAAGAAAAAGAACAACAACAACAACAATAGTAGTAGTAGTAGTAGTGAGGACAGCAACAATAACAACGACAATATGATCTCCAATGATTCAAGCAAGGTAGCAGAGACAGTAGAAGACCATGCCATCATTGCGACACCGATTAACAACGTCATTTTACTCGCCAACACCATTCTGTCTACCAGCAACACTTCCACCACCATCAAAAGCAACAGTTCTTTCACCACCGCTGGAAAAGGTTACCCACTAATCAAAAGTCCGGGTGTTTAAACACTCGAGCATTTCGCTTCCCTCTATGATTTTCAAATAATATTTCTGCCTCACAGTATTTAGTTACTCCTCTTTATGTTCTGATTTCGAATCCCACCAACGTCAACTTTGCCTCTCATTCATCCGGGGTCGGTAAAATAAGTAAGTACCAGTTAGGAACTTGGGTCGATCTTTACCGATCATACCCTTCCTAACATAGGTCTTGAGTCTATGTTATAAATCGATAAATCTTCAATAACAATGACGTTAGAACTCGTTGAAAAGGTAAGGTATGATTCAGTATTTAATTTCATCGTTCTGAGTTCATATCCTGACTGTGCCGAATTTACATTTCATTTCTTTGGAGTCGATTAAATAGGCTTGCTATATAAAAAAGAGTCTCGTGTATCAATAAGAAACTAATGTATATATCTTTTCTATTTTGAAATAGAATTCATGTAAATACGCTAACACATATGAAACATATATTAATGTGTATCTGCTAAAACAATAGGATTCGTAAGAATACGAATAGATAACAGTCAGAATGTTTACAGTCCCATGGGTTTCAGATGTTGAACTTGGCTAATCTCAATCTTAAAATTGTCACCGTTTAATAACAATAGCAACGACAAATCAACGAGAAAACCTATACGTGGTCACTCAACCTACTAGAAATAGCAACGAAATTTACCTCTACCTACCGTCTTAAAAAGGGAAGGACACATCGAATAATTTTGTCCTAGATGGACTATCTCTGAAAAAAAATGAAATGGAAAGGTCACGGCTGGAAAGCCTTTAAATATAGGTCTTCTTGTTCAGGGCTGACCTGGAACTAAACAACAATATCAACGACTAGTATGTAAGGTAAGCATTGCTTATCCTATAAAATTATTCATTTCCAAATTAAAATATCTTTTTTTAGTCAACATTATTTAATTCAACTATATATCGCCTTCTGCACTTCTTTGTTATCTCAGTGAATTTATCCCTACTGTAATAGGAATCCAGACTTTTAAAACTTGCAAGACGTGCCATTTGCTTACCCTAGAATTGTTTTCATGACATATCACTGACAATACATCCAGATAAGAGAAGAAAACTACTAAAACCATATATTTTCTTTTCTTAATTGTAAGCACAACAAATTATTAAGTTAAGAACATTTTCATTTTTTTTATTTCGGAAATTTGTGATCATAACAGAGTTGATCACGTGATCTATGTTTAGAGATTCCTCGCTTGACTGACAAACTCTTCTTGGAAGAGAACATGGCTGAGAGAAAATACCATAGGGGAGCGTTCTGCATACTAAATATAAACACTGTAGGGTCTCACATATGTTTTGTAAATACTGTAGAGTCCCATATAATGTGTTGGCAATGTAGTGTGTTGAAAAACTTCGATTAACTGAAACTATTTCATTTTCTATATTTTCGCAAATTTAAATTTATTTATTATATTAGAGTAACTCCAATAGATTTTAAACCCCTTAAAGGGAGTTTTTATCAACTAATTGTATGGATAATCTGAGTTAATCGAAGTTTTCCAACTCATTATATTACATATGTAAGATCCTACCATATTTCTTTCTATCTTCATGGAAGAACCTTGTTTGTTCTTTGAAGCTAGGATGTTAAAAAGTGACGTTCTAGGTGGAGGCGGTTGGTAGTGAGTCTGGGGTAGGGAAGATTAAATCTGAGATTAAGAGTTGTGGTGGCGCTGTTGCTGGTGGTGTTGTTGGTGTGCCTGTGGTAGTAAAATGTGAGATTACAGTTGTAGTGGTCACAGTAGCGATAAAATGTAAGATAACGAGTAATGGAAGTAGTAGTAGTAGTGGTGGTAACACATGAGACTAAGAGTGGCAGTGGTGGACGGTGCTGGGTAAAATGTAAGATTAAGAGGATTTGTATTGATGGTAAAAAGGTGAGATCAAAGATGGTGGTAGCAGTGGTAGTAGTGGTGTTAGTAGCGGTTAAGTGTGAAACTACGAGTGGTGGTAGTGATGGTAAAATGTAAAACTAAGGCTAGAGTGGTGGTGGTGATGGTGGTGGGAAAATGTAAGACTAAGGATAGAGTGGTGGTAGTGGTGGTAAAATGTAAGACTAAGGATAGAGTAGTGATGGTGGTGGTGGGAAAATGAAAGACCATGGGTGGTTGGGAAAAGTGACCTATTTTGGGGGTGGGTTGGTGGTAGGGGGGTCAACGTGTTTCATCCATTAAAAGATCAGTGTAGCATTTTATCTATTCCCTTATCCAACAGTGCTCCTTTGTTTGGAAACGGTACATAACTCATCACCATCCCTACCCCAATATAAACTGTACATAGCTTACCTCACTTCAATATAATCGGTACATACCTCACTTCACCCAAATATAATCTTTTTCCCTTTAAGACACCCAATTTTGTCGAGTTATTTTTTAAATCTTTTAATTAATTTTGTATTTGCAAAAAAAAAATGTTGTTTTTCTCTTAAGGGGTTTTGTGTTATCAACTGTGTTTTTGGCAATGTTTGACGATGTATGGTTCAAGTGTTTGTTGCGGCAAGACTTACATCTCTTCCTTATTATATCTCACATCTCTTCCTTATTATATCTCACTCTCACACACACACACACACACACACAGATTGCACACAAACACACACACTCTTACACACACACACTCTTACAAACACACAATCTTACATATACACATATTCTTTCTTTCATTTTGTCTCCTGTCAAAACGTACTATATCATCCTCTCATCCAACATCTCTCTCTCCTTCTCTCTTTTTCTCCGTCTTTCTCATTCTTTCTCTCTCCTTTTCTCTTTTTCCCCATTCTTTCTCTCCTTCTCCTCTGTCTTTCTCGTTCTCTCTCCCCGCTCCAATACTTTCCGCAGACCACCACTGGTGGTTCAACAACATCAACGAAATATTACTGAACCGTTTCAAATGCACTCAAGTTATCAAACGTTTGTTGAAAGTATGAAAATATGATCTATCACTTTATCACTCACTGTCTTACTGACATGTGAGGGGGGGGGAGAAACTCCACGAGAAAAAACAGAACAACAATTCAAAGTAAGAATGACAGGGAAGGGAAGGTAGGGAAGAAGAAATAATAAAACAACAAAAAATGAGCAAACAAAAAACAGTAAGTAAAATACATTCTTTTCATTATGTTTTTTTTTTTCAAACAAGAGCTGTCTTGTAAGAATGAGATTGAATAACAAGATGCAAAGACTCTACTACTACTACTACTACTACTACTACTACTACTTTCTAGATGGTAGAACGTCGAACACCCAAAATTCCTTGCAGTATTTAGTTAACTCTTTTTACATTTTTAAGTTCAAATACCACCCAGATCAACTTTGCCTTTTATCCTTTCGGTGTCGATAATATAGAGTACCAGTTAAATACTGAGGTCAAAATAATCGTCGACTATACTACTCCAGAACTACTGGCCTTCTGCCAATCTTAAAAATCATTATTATGCTATGGTGTTGTTGGTTTTGTTTAGCCCTAGGTCAGCCCTGATCGAGCAGACATATGATCAAAGGTATTCCAGCCTTGACCATCCTATCTCCATCTTTTTCCTATATGCAGGGAACCCAGGACCAGATTATCCAACGTGTCCTTTTATTAAGACGATAGGGTGCGATTTGAAGGATATTTGGCAGCTATTTCCAGCAGGTTGAGTGACCACGTAGAGGCTACCTGAGGTAATATGTCTAGAGAAGTGGTTGTGCATTATTCTAGTTGTACCAATATAAAATGTGATGAGCTCTTAACTTTCAACGAGAAAAAGCCACGTGTGACTCACCAGTATCAAATCCAAGGAGATTGTCCCTCGTCCGCTATATGCTACAGAGAATGAATTTAAGTATTGGACCCATGGATCCTTGTGATTCGGAAAATGCATAAACATAACGTTGTAGTTTGATAAACAGGTTCCTTACATTAGTTAGTACAAGAAGAAAAACTATGAAGGATGGTTATAGCCGATTGTGTTTACCCTTGGTACTTTATTTTATCGACTCCCACCCTACCCCGTGGAAGTATTAAAGGCAAAGTACTGGATTCGACTGGATTCGAACTCAGAACGTAAAGAGACGTGACTAAACATCGCCAAACCACCTCCCTTAGTTTTGATATAAATAGTAAGCCGTTGCTACAGGAAAATACACCGACGGCAATTTACCGTTCAACAATTCACCAATTAACAAATTCACCTACAAGCAATTGACCGATTAACATATTCAACGATGGCAAATTATTAATATCGTGATCTCAAATAAAAGCGTTAAAAAATAACTAAACAAAAAACTAGATACCTATTACTCACAAAATATATTTTTTAAAATGAGGTGTTATGAGCCTAGCCTTTTAAATATGAAACGATGATAGACTCGTTAGGTTCGTAGTTCACAACAAATCTTATTATTCTTTCGGCACAGTCACGATATTTTCGTCTCTTCAAAGGGGGGCTGTGCCGTCGATGAAGTGCTGTCGGTGAATTTCCCGCACAGGCAGCGAATTGGCGGAGTCGTCAGAGCGTCGTATAGAATGTTTTGCAGTATTCATTCCGGCCCACTGCGATCTGAGGTCAAATCACGTCGAGGTAAACTCTGCCTTTCAACCTTTCGGGGTAGATAAATAAAGTACCAGTCTAGGGCAGTTGACTGGTGGATTCGTTAGAGCGTCGGAAAAGATGCCTTGTGGTATTTGTTCCGGCTCTTTGCGTTCTGAGTTCGAATCCCTCCGTGGCTCACTTGGGTGATAAACTTAATCCGCCACCCAGTTTAATACCACCGCCTGGCGCTTGGGTGCCTTTAGCAGAGTCCACTCTGTTGCAAGCACTTGGGCCAGGTCTCTGGTCTGAGGATACTTTCCTCCCTCCTTCTCACCAGTCTTGGAAGACCTGAAAAAGTGTGATGGGTACTGCCCTTCCCTCCTGACTAACTGATAAAAAAAAAACAACAACCCATGAATAAGCCGTGTGTATTATTTATAATCAAGTTTGACATTGTGTCTATGTTAGAAATCATGATTCCCCAGTATACAGACTACTTATACATACTTTCTGCATTAACAGACTAATAGCTTTTTAAATGAAAAGTAACAATGAAGATTGAAGACTCCAGCTAAGATATCGGTGGTTCGTAAATTGTCCCATAGCCAAGCTGCTTAACCTCAAATGGACTAATCTGTAGTGGAAAACATCTTGATTAGAATAAAAAAAACAAAACAAGCAAATCTTGTCCTCAGTAGACTAACTACGGGTAAACCGCAACGACCGAAACATTACACCAACATTAGCCTTAATTAAACATGAACTTTGACATTTATTGGTCAAGTAGAATGTAACGTTAAATGTTTGGCCAATGGCTGTCGAACAGAAATGGGAAACTCTAAGCGGTCGCTCGACAAGCAAGAAATAACAATGATATATCCCTCAAATCACACACTGTCGTCTTAAAACAAAGAAGGACACATTGGATAATGTAGGCTTATATGCACTATATCTGGGGGAAACGACGGGATGGTCACGGGTGGAACAACCTTGATCATATGTTTACTCGATTTATGATGATCGATAAATGGGGCAAAATAATAACAATGAAAACAAAAAGTGGGAGCGTTACATATTTAAACATAAGATAAAGACAAGTGCACATACATACATTTTTCAAAAATACCAAGTCTTGATAATGAGTGCTGAGTACTCGAAACATGAATATTTTAGATGATTTTGGCACGGTTTGAATTGTTCAAAAGGTGGTGAATTGGCAGAGTCGTTGGGTAGAATGCTTTGCGGTATTTGTTCCAGCTCTCTGCGCTCTGGGTTCAAATCCTGTCGAGGTCAACTTTGCCTTTCGTCTTTTCGGGTCGATAGATAAAGTACTAGTTAAGTACTTGAGTTGATTCTTCTTTCTTCTCTCTTTCTCACTCTCCCAGAATTAGCTATGGATGAATAAGGTGGTGTCTTGTAAAATCACGCAAAGGTAGACAACGGGAAACCACGTTTCTACTCTGCCAGGAAAATTCGATGACAATCACTATGTGGTTGTCAAGAAAGTCACCAGGGGATGTTCGTCGTCTTGATGGTACACCTTTTCTTTTTGAATAGTTCAATGAAATATCAAATGTGTAGACTTGAAAACCTTTTTGGAACATTTAAAAAGTAAATTGCAGTCATGTTTTCTCCACACACACACACAACAACAACAACCTTCTGAGGGAGCCTCTACGCGTTCGCTCGACCTGTTGGAATTAGCAGGCAAATCCCGCTCAAATCACACTCTACCATCTTTTTAAAAAATGAAAGGCATATTGGCTAATGTAATCCGAGATAAACTACATCTGAAAAGTATGTTGTTGATCACAGGTCTGCTCGACTGGGGTTGACCCGGGGGGGGGGGAAACAACAACAACAATACATGCACACACACAGAATCAAAAGCATTTACATAGAAATAAAATATTAGTTTTCTAATAAATGTTTAGATTATTTCTTAAAATCTTGGAAGCCAATGGAATAGAATTAACAGTAGAGTGCTGGTCTAAATAACTTAAAATGTTTAGTTTCTTCTCTCGTTGTTCTGTGTTCAAATCCTAGCTGGATCAACACTACAAGTTCCATGAACTAAGTACTAGACATATACTGAAGTTGACTATGGTCGTCACCAATAATATTTGGCGATCTTGCGTCAGTTTAAGTAATTGTTGTTACTTAAATTCCAAGGACGGTAGATTTGCAGAATTGGTAGAACGCCGAACAAAATATCTTGCGGTATTTTAGTTATGTCCCAATTCAGAGTCACCTGAAATCAAGGAAAAAACTTTCTTCAATATGTCAATCTCCTTGAGGCGGACATCACAACACAACAAGTGGTGTAAGAACGATTTTGTGGGAAGAAGGAAACAACAACCTACCACCGTCAACAACAATGGACATGGGGGCAAGTGAACAGCTACCACCTGGTGCAGATGCTAGCTGGGCAAAGGGAAAATGCTATAATCGATTAAGAACTGGAGTTGGCAGAGCCAAAATGGCACTCAATAAATAGAAATACAGCTCCTCAAACGACAGCATGTGCCACAAACTATGGAATATCTGTTGAGATATCATCTAATACAAGAACCATGCACGTCTGCTGACCTTGCAATGGACAATGAAGATACTGGGATATGTTCTGCATTAGCGGAACAAAATTTAGCTGAATGTAAAGTGGTGGCGATAAGACGAAGCAGTATGTCCCTTTACGTACGATTTAACCGATTTTATAGATATATCCGTAAAATGTGTTTCCTCGTACCTATGTTAGAAATTCTATTATTTAAATTCCCCAAAATATAAAATAAATCAAACGGATGTCGAATAAAAGGTGTTCAGTCTTCAATCAGAACTCTCGTTATTTTTTATGTATATCGCTTAGTCAGGAGGAAGGTCTGTGCCCATCACCCTTTTTCAGTATACCCCCACCACGCAATATCTTCCCGTTTATCTAAATACTCTGTCACAGCATGAAATTAATAAGACTTCCATTTCTGATTTCAATTTCCATGTAAAAATAAATCGGGATTTAGTTCTCTTGTTTACGTTTCCTCGGGTTACATCCCCTGTAGCTATTAGCGTCCTCTTGCGGAGGATTTTGAAAAAAATAAATAAATAAAGACATAAAGATTTATGAAGTTCAGAAGTTTATTTACGAGGGCTTTATGACGTTCGGCGTCATTCATTGCCTTTTTAACTCTTCTGACTAACAGACTAAAATATAATATATAATATAAACTTATGGTAAAATATAAAAGTTTAAATATGATATTATGTAATTATATATTATAAAGTAAAGATTTTGACTGGACATAAAAATTCGTAACCTCATTCACAGGTAAATACCAACTCTCTCTTACTCTATATCTCTCTACCACAAACACACACACACGTGCGCGTTTACTAAAATGTACTGATCTTTCACCACTCCCACTACAGTAAACTCCCGCACACACATACGTACACACACATAAAGAAATACACAAACACATACAAAAAAC
>JAOPJM010523627.1:0-10507 GCA_027124095.1 Muusoctopus leioderma
GTGGGTGTTCGTCCCTTAATTTGGGAGTGCATAGAAAACACACACACAGACAGCTTAAATTTATATATATAGATTTAAATACTAGAATTTGTGGAGACTGGAAGTTGTTGTTGTTGTTGTTGTTGTTTAGCCGAGGTCAACCCTCGGTGGCAAATAGGCAGAGTCGTTAGCGCGTCGGACAGAATGCCTTGCAGTATTGGTTCCGGCTCACTACACTTTGAGTTCAAATCCTGCCGAGGTCAACTTTGCCTTTCATCCTTTCGGAGTCGATAAACAAAGTACCAGTCTAGAGTGGTGGACTAGCGGAATCGTTACTTGAGCGTTGGACAAGATGCATCGTGGTATTTGTTCTGGCTCTCTGCATTCTGAGTTCAAATCCCGCCGTGGCCTACTTGAGTGGTAGACTTAATTCGTCACTCGGTTTAACACCCCCACCTGGCTATCCTTGGGTGTGCCTTTAGCGGAGTCCACTCTGTTGCAAGCATTCGGACCAGGTCTCCAGTCTGAGGATACCTTCCTCCCTCCCTCCCACCAGTCTCAGAGGACCTGCAAAAATGGGGTGATGGGCACTGCCCCTTCCCTCCAGACCAAGCAGTAAAAAAAAAAACGGATAGAGCAGACCTATCATCAAAGATATTCCAACCATAACCATCCCGCCTTTTCAGGAGTATCTATGATTACATTGTTCAATGTGTCTTCCCCCCCCCTTTTTTATCATGGTAGCGTGCGATTTGAGGAAGATTTGGCTGCTATTTCTTGCAAGTCAAGCGATGGCATAGAGGCTCTATCAAAATCCATGTATTGGCAAAAATCAGTTAAATAAATCTTATTTTTCCCCCGGAATGTTACAATCCACTTCTCCTCACGGTAGAGAAGATTTATCCATGTTAAACTTTATTTTTAGAATAAATCTATTAATAATCTAACATTTTGATTAACCATTGTCTGTGGATGTTGAACCATTGTCTGTGGATTTTGAACCATTGTCTTCGGGGGCTGGACCTTAGCTCCATCGGAAGGGTGGGCGGAAGAAAAGTGAGGCTACTTACAATTAAAATTGAAGTTAAGAATTGGATATTCGAGTTTGATGAAAATATGTAAAAGATTGGAGCTTTCAAAGTGGAACAATTTAGTCTTTAGACTAACTGTAATGTTCAAGAAGAAAGATTCAAGATATTAAGAAATGGATCCATTGAGGTACTTTCCTCTCTGCCATATTGTAGGTAGTTGAATATGTAGGAAAATCCGGACCAACCCAATTCCCGATCCGTTTGAATTTTTACGACTTCTACTGTATCTGCCTGAACTATCAAGACTAATTTTAAAAATTTCAGATGGGTTTAATTCACTATTTTTCAAGGAATATAGCTTTGTTACAACTTCATATCTTAAAAAAGTGTTGACTTAAATTTTGCTGTTCAATATAATGTTATATGAACAAAACTTAATGACTTCAACTCAGGCTCATACAATTCAGCCCGGTAAATGAATAAGCTATAATGTGAAGCCTTATGGTTTAAAGTTTACAGTTCTGGGCTGTCGGTATGTCTTTGAACTGTTGTCGCCTGTTGCTGCTAATACAAGATGATAAGCAACAGATCAGAGGCATACAAAATGCCAATATTGCCAAGTATGGCAGTAAGTACATCTTGTTATGTTATGATTTTTATGGACACGTCACCCATAATGGAAAAGAATATTGGGTGATCTTTTGTGTTAGGCACATAAAATAGCAGACGGCAAAGTGAAAGAAATTGATTGAAAGCAAATGATAATAGGTAATAATCGGGAATAAAATGAAAAATACTAATGTACCTGATTTATCCGTAGCTGTAAAATATGAATGATTTATTTGTATTTTTTGGGGGTTAAAATCCAGAGAGTGTAAGAAAATGATTACATAACATAGTATTGTGTAATGCTTATTTGTAAATTTTTTTCTCGTTAAAATCCCTAAACTGAAATAATATAATTACATAGGATAGTAATGTGTAATGATTATTTGTAATTTATTTTTTTGTTAAAATCCTTAAACTGAAATAAAATGATTACATTGGATAGTAATGTGTAATGCTTATTTGTAAATTATTTTCGTTATTACTGATTACCACTTGCTTTCAGTCACTTTCTTTCACGTTGTAGTCAGGTACATTTCACTTTTATTATATTTTCGAGTATTACCGATTATCATTTGCTTTCAATGAACTTCTTTCACTTTGTCGCTGGCCATTTTATGTGTGTAAAATGAAAGATTACCGGATATAGTGTCAGATCTAAAAGAAAAAATCATCTGGGCAGAGGAATATTGTTGAAAAAGGAGAAATTATCAAATCAGGCCAACCTACTCCTCTATTGAACACTAAAGTAGTTATGCGTGTGTGTCAAATTAGATGGTATGAGCATTTTACTATCAATGAAGGAGCAATTTGCTCATATTGAGGAATTTTATATATTTTGAATTACTTGTTGCGAAGAAGTTTGAAGTGTTTGCCCATACATTCCCTATGCAACATATAGACACTCTGCAGCACGAATACCCTCATATGTTTGATTACAAATCCTTAAAAATGAGCTCAGGTATCTAATTATATAATGCAGTAAGGAGCAGATAAATTGATATAACTATGTAACTTTTACTCAAGCAACGTTTTTGTTTGGACTAATATAAATAGTAAATTCTTAAAAATTCCAATTTGAATATATTTTCATAAAAATATAACTTTTATGGGCCATTCTGAATGTGGTTCTTAGCCCTTCACAGCAAACGTGCATTGCCATCTGTAAATTTATTCACTCTGTTCTCATTTCCAGGTTCTACATAAAATGACAGACCTGAAATCTACATGATTGTGTTTTAGAAAGTGTAGTAGATTGAGCAACAGCATTGAGGCAGGCTGATTCATGAGGTAAAATAATGAAATTGGCAATACATAAAATTTAGTTTTTTCACCCCTGTCTTTATTTCTTCATAACCTTCTTAATACATATTTTTTTTAAATGAAATTTCACAGGGATATGTTTTAGAAAGTATATATTATGATATGTTCATGAAATTAAACATTTTTTATTTTGTGGTATTTCGAAATTTAAAAAGAGAAGTAGTGAATAAACAATTTTTTTAAAAAGAAGCAGAACTTTCTTCGCACAGCTGGATAACACTGGTCCTGTCGAATTACGGCCATTAGCCTTCATTACAGAAGGCTATAAAAGACAATCCACAATGTAAACAATTTTAATAGTGAGGGCTCATTATCAAATATTTTCTTTAGGAGACCAATTTGACAATATTTTAACACATATTTCCAAGTGATATCCAACTTCATGACTTTTCATTTGTATTAACATTATTTATTAACATTATTTATTAATTTCATCTTCACACTGCAGTATTTCGGGAACAGAAGTATTTCTTTCTTTTCGTTTATGTTAACATTTCCTTCATGAATGAATATATACATTATCCTTATTGATTATATATTAATTTAATTTTCACATGAGTGTGTTTGAGTATGTGTGTGTATATATACACACACACATATACCAAAAGAAGCAACAGTAACAACTATCCATAAAGGAGGTAGCAGCGCTGAAGCTAAAAATTGTAGACATGTTTCTCTTAGATCCTACACACCTAAGATTGCAGAACGAATTGTCTGAAAAAGGATAATCGACTATGTTGAAGATGACACTCAGCATGGTTTTCGGACAGGATGAAGTTGCCTGACACAACTACTACAACACCATACCACTAACCTTATCAATCTCCTAAGGGGTATGGACACTGACTGCATATACCTTGATTATGCTAAAGCCGTATTCATCTGTTATAGACTAAGGGATCTTGGTATCACTGGAAAACTTGGTGTATGACTATTTGACTTTTTACAGGGTAGAAATCAATCTGTTGCTGCCAACGGTTGTCTCTCTGCCAAGTCACCTGTAATAATTGGTGTACTATTATTTATCATCACACTATCAGCTCACAGGTGCTCTCAGCCAATCTAACGAGTTATGCCAATGATACAAAAATATAGATGGCTATTGAAACTGCAGAATGAGCTACACTTAATCTATTGATGGGTAGATGAAAATAATATGAAATTCAACGCATCGAAATTTCAGGTTCTTAAATATGGAGTGGATGAGTACAGTACAAATTACTTGACACCAGATAAATTAATTCAAACCTCTGACACAGTTCAGGTCTTAGGAATAATTATGTCAAATGATGCATCGTTCATGAGACACATCACCAAACTGACCTCCGAATGCAGACATCTCACAGGATGCGTCCTAAGAACCTTCGTCACAAGAGAACGAGTAGTTATGTTAACTCTGTGGAAAACCTTAGTTTTGAGTAGATTAAATTGCTGTTCTCAGCTTTGGTCTCCAAATACTCCCAATACTCCAAATCTTATAAAAGAAATTGAGGGGTTACAGAGATCGTTCACTAGTAAAATAACTTCAGTTAAAAGCCTTAATTACTGGGAACATCTCAAAGCTCTACATCTCTACGCCCTTGAACGACGCAGAGAAAGATATATTGTTATTTAAATGTGAAAGATCCTGGAACATCATGTCCCAAACTTTAATGCACGAACTGGTTGATACTACCAACTTCCACATATACCACCTTCCCAATCACAAACAAGGACACAGTACTGTAACAATCTGATATTTAGAGGCCCTCAACTGTTCAACTGCCTACCTAAAAAAATCAGAAATATGAAAGGGACCCCTATTGTAACTTGCAAGAATAGTTTGGACCGACTCCTAACTACAATACCAGACCAACCAACTATACAAGGTTACATCCAAGGAAGATAAGCTGCTACAAACGGAATTTTAGATCAACTTCCAGCCATAAAAGTTCAACAAAGTTAAGAAAAGAAAAAAGAAAGCAAACTTGAAGGCAGTGCTCCAGCATGGCTGCAGTCCAGTGACTGAAACCAGTAAAATAAATAAATATGTATAGTGAGAGCTAGACAGACCCAGAGACAAAGGACAATTTGGAGGAGGAGGGTGTGGAAATTAAAAGAGCCATCAAACGATCATAGGTTCAGGGAGGTACTGCTTAACATAATTGTTCACATTATTTTCCAACTCTGGAGTGTTAAACTGTTGGAAATATTTGCAAGGGGCTGTTTGTAATAGAAAAGCTATACGGAAGTGAACATATTACTAGTTGAATTCTAACATTTACAACGTCTTTCCCATTTTGTCACCAGAAAAAAAAGAATTTGAGCAATTAAAATGCATTAACAGGCAACATGTACAGTGGTTAAATACTGGCATTGTGATTGACTGAAGACAATTTCAGGACATTGTTTCCAGATATATAACCGAAGTGTATCAGTACTCTTAGTAATACAATATAGGGGCATGCATTACAATTCATTATTATTATAAATATATATTGGTAGGTTTTTTTTTATCCGCTATTGTAAAATTATTGAACGTATGTTCCTGTTGTTGGAGCACGTAATATATCACAACTATCACTGTAAGCAAGCAAACTATTCTTTAATGACTTAGTTTTACTTCTGATTACATTAATAATGCATTCTGAAATATATTCTTATTTAGAAAAGACGACCTACCATGGATGGCACAACGGCAGTGTAGCTGCAAATTCGTTCGACCAACTAGAATTAGCTTAGCAGACAAATTTCGCGAAAATCACAACCTAACTTGGAAAATAATGAGACAGTGAATAACATTGAACTGGATTCGTTGTTCTATGAAATCGATGGAATGGTTACGGTTGAAATGCCTCTGCTCACACAACTGCTCAAACTCGGCTGACCTAGACATAAAGAATACGAGAAAACAACGTAGCTAAGCGAACTGGAGTTAAGTAATCATTTATCCTTTCAACGGAAACAGTGCAGTGCACTGTTTGCAAGATACGAATAAGAAAGTGTGGCCAATATTTATTAACATATGTACATCTCAATGTCACTTGTTATTATCCCGTGTGTTATTACATCTGCCAGCGGGAATCGAACCACGCATCTGGTAACTACTTCACCACCGTAACCGGCGAATTGGCAGAGTCGTTAGCGTGACGGAAAGAATACCTTAATGTATTCATTCTGGCTCACTGCGTTTTGAGTTCAAATCTCGCCGAGATCAACTTTGCCCTTCATTCTTACGGGGTCGATACAATAAAATACCAGTCAAGTACTGAGGTTGTTGGCCTTGTGCCTATGGTAGAAACAATTATTATCCCATGTATGCTAGTTATAATGATATATTTACGTGTCACACTTTCGTTTGCAATATATATAAATATATGTGTGTGTGTGTGTGTGTATATGTATGTGCGTGTATTTTGTGTGTGTGGGTGTGTGTGTCCATGTGTATACTTGTTTTTAAATGTAAGAACAGAGCAAATATTAACTGAAGAAAGGATTCAATTCCAAAGCTGGATTGGCTGTGTTGATACGAAAGATTTTGGTCATTTTGGTTAGTTTCATCAAAGGATGGTTAAAACAATGGGTAGATAAACTTAATAACGAAGGGTAATAAACTGCCAAATAGAAAGGCAGATATAGTGTTATAAGAGCAAGAATATACCAAATATCGAAAAACTGAGTGCCATGAAGTTTATGTGTGCTTGCAATAGGAGTGTTTATAATCGATGCAATTGTATTAATTATTGTAACTGTTCAAAATTCCAATGGATTCATAATTCTTAAAAATTGGTTACTTTGAGAAATGACTTAGTTGAAAAACATAATGGGAAATGTTATTTGAAAACGAACACTAATTGGTATTGTGCCGATACATTTCTGGCATTATAGTATGAGAATGATAAATAATTTTATATTGTTTCACAGTATACTAATTATGGTTAATGATATACCAAAATGTTTTACTAATAGAATATTCAGGAAGAATAGAATATTCAGGAAGAATATTCAGAATTTAATTTAGAGTAAAATATACGAATTGACTTTAAAGTAGAAAAGAAAACAAGTTATGAAAAGCAAAGAGTAGAAAACAGAAGTTCGAATTCTAAAAATAATTTCCAAACATTTTTTCTTCGAAAAACGACTCAATCAACATAATTCAATGGTAGCAAGTGCTCATATTTAAATCGCATATTGAATGGATGTGGTTGAATCGGTTCTTTGAGCCGCCATAAATCTGTGGGGGTGGGATTTCGCATAGAGGTGGAATTTATAGGAGCTGGTGTGAAATAATGAGAGCGGAAGGAAGTATTAAGGACCGTATCCGCTCAAATTCACATCGAATGAGGGAGTGGGAGTAGTGCACGGGCATGTAATCACTAGTCCGATGGAAGCAGCATTTTATACAGGTAGAGTAGGTACCTATCTGCATAAGAGTATTTGCGATATATTTCCTGTCTGGTCTTGAAGGAGTCTTAAGATCAGCGGATTCTTGTATAATTTGGCCCTTTTCAGAGGGACATAGCCTACATTTCTAAGAGCGATTTGCGCAGGATCTCGATCTTTCGAGAATCTTCTAATTGAAACTATAGGGGTTGCCTTCCTCCCTCACGTCCCAGATGTGGCTCTCTATGGTGGTCATAGTCCTCTCTTCTGGGTATCTGAAGGATGTAAGGTGGTTGCCATAGCGTTTCTTAAACGGCCCTGCCGCAATCCCGATATAGTGTTTTCTACATACTTGACTTGAGTCGGGGATCGAAGTCACCTCACCTCATATATGGTGTCCTGATTCTATATATGATCTTGTGGGAGAGGCCTGTTGACCATAACATAATCAGAGTGGAGCAGTACACCAATCAAAGTTGAGTATTAACAGCTAGAAAGTGTTGGTATTCAAAGATAAATACATTTCCCACTCGTTGTTGACAGTTGAATTATTGTATGGACAAAGACACCATTAAAGGATCGTCGGCTTAAAGGCCTGTCTTCAAACGAATAGGAAGAAACTGGGTCGCTCATAACGTTAATACACTAATGAGATCGGTGGCTCACGTCAAATGTTCATAGAACAATAAAATGGGATGCCTGTGCTAAATAAGAGAAGATATAATAAATGAACAATACAAAGAATGCGTAAATTCTAAAATGGGATATCCGTGCTAAAGAAGAGAAGAAATAAAAAAATAAACAATAAAAATAATACAGAGATCCTTTAGCACATATTATCAACAGACAGATGATGTTACTTTGCTACTTATACATGGAAAATTAGTATCCAGAGTCACAGTTCCTAATAGGTGATGATGTAATTATCAGGACCAATATATCTGAAGTTGCTAAATAGGTATTGTTGTATGCATACATACATACCTGTATATACTCACTACATAATTTAGAACATAGATGTGTAAATTAATAAATTGGAGCGTAGTGTAGAGTATACTCAGTAAGTATAATTTATACATCGATAGATGTACTGAAAATAGTCGTATCAATAACGGTGTAGGGAGCGCGGTTACTTATAGCACATTATTGTTAGAAAAACATACTCCTACACGTATGTTTTGACCCTAGAATGTGTATAAGAAAATGAAATATATAAATATTATGTATCAGAAAAGGAAGATAGCTTAATTTATGGTAGAAAAAAATAGAAAATGCACCATATATAACTATAAATAAGCCATGTATAATTATAAATAAATAAATATGCCACTGAAATAGTTCCTTTGGAAGTAATGATTCTAATGAATTGACATAAAATACGTAAAGAGAGACTCATTTTTATCTTTACCTCACCTGTAGAGAGAATCTTCTAATAGCCTCTCCATCATCAATGTCGAAATAAACAGGCATGAAAATAGAACCGTTCATGAATATGTTAGTAGTTAACTGCAAGTATAAGTATCGAAATAGGAAGAAAAAGCTTTAATTTAGTGGCTGGAGATGAGGACAATGGAATGGGTATGTGGTAACACAGATATATGGTGTAATCATACAGGAATATCAGGTATAATGAGTTAAATGCATAACTCTTAACTAGGTTGGAGACTGAACTCCCCTTATATAGAGGTTTTATAAAATTTAAATGTTTTTAAAATTGTATGATTACAGTTAACAATCACCACGTACTTTTATTTAATAAGTTGGTATCCCCTAGTTGTATTTCTAAGGATTCCTTCAAACACAAACGGCAATTCCGTCACTCACCTGTATATTGTGTAGCCAAGCAAACCACGGACCATTCAAGTTTATATTCAATGGCTTTGTGTTAAATACCATACATGTACTACGAGTGAGGGTGAATGTGTTAATTTGTTGTTTAAATAAGAATGCCTATGCAAGTAATACGTATTTAAAAAGAAAAATTGAAGTAGAACCTATGTAATGACTAGTTCTGTTGTGTGTTACTACACTACATCTATATACAATAATTTTCCCTTGGCGTTTACCATTCAGTGGCCAGCTATTAAAATCCCTACAGTTACATTTTTGTAATAAACATGCGCTTCGACTATATAAGGTGGTAAGCTATTCGTAATACGCTCGGTGTTAGAATGTTCCGTAGCGTCATGCAGGTATACAGGGCATAATTCTACACTTCTTAGAGGTATCTCATTGATATTCAGTACTGCTAACTTTATTTTACTCACCTATGGGTGATGCTCGTGGATTATTGTCCCCTGTGATAGGTTCAGTTCGTAATCTCCGTACATTGCAATTATTATTATACACGTTCCCGTTAATAGGATCTATGTTAGAATTGTAAACTCTGCTATTAAGTTTATAATCATTCGAATTTACTATATTATCGGTTAAATTTGGGGTTGTAAGTAAAAGAGATTTACGGCGATATCATTAAAACGTTGGTGGTACTTATGCTGAGGTGGGAAGTTATTCTTAAGTATATCAATATATATATATATATATATGCTGATGATGGACAGGCTAAACCTTCTGTAGATTTCACAGAAAAACAGAACTGCTTCAGCAGAAATAATATTTACGTGTGTGTTTGTGTGTATATGTGTTGATGCGTCTGTATGTGCGTGTGTGTGTGTATGTGTGTGTATGTTTGCCTGCGTGTGTGTGTATGTATGTGTGTGTGTGTGTGTGTGTGTGTGTGAGCTCGCGTGTGTGCCTATAAATTGCGAGTGGGAAAATCTATAAGCAGACAGGAATATTTCGAAAGGGAGATTAAAAAAAAAAACTAATTGTGATGTGAAAAAGATTAAGAAGTTATAAATTGACTACATTTATTACGCAAACGAGATCAGTGTAGAAAACTACTTTGGAAAAACTTCCTAAACGTAATTTGTATTATTATTATCATTATAAAAAACGGATTGATGTTTTATTGAAATGAAGGATAAGATGAAAATACTACCTAATATAATAAAATACACTACATTAATATTTTACGATAAATGTTTTCTTATAAAAAGTGAATCAAGAAATTTTGCTATATTAAGATAATAGTATAAAAAGAACCATATAAGAAGTTATTGTACAAAATGTATTACAGAAAAAGAGTTTAAAGTTTTAGTTAATTTAATTTTTTATTAAATACTAAAATGTAAATTGAATTGCAT
>JAOPJM010523634.1:0-10507 GCA_027124095.1 Muusoctopus leioderma
TATGTATGTATGTATGTATGTATGTATGTATGTATGTATGTATGTATGTATGTATGTACGTATGTATGTATGCATGTGTGTATGTATGCATGTATGTATGTGTGTATGCATGCATGTTTGTATGCCTGTATGTGTGTGTGTGTGCATATATATATAGAGAGAGGGAGAGAGAGAGAGAGAGAGAGAGAGAGAGAGAGAGAGAGAGAGAGATTTTCAGTCTATTTTTCTCACTTTCGGCCTCGTGGACCTTCTGTCTACTGGGATGTACCCCGCCCCACAAAAAAGCTTTCCCTCTTTTCCAGAAGTTGCTATGGTATAATTTTAGAACAATGGAACGGCAATATGAGAAGATGAAGTGTACGCTTCAGCATTTTATCTGGGCTTTCTCCCTTTTCCAGAAGTTGCTATGGTATTATTTTAGATCAATGAAACGGCAATATGAGCAGATGAAGTGTACGCTTCAGCATTTTATCTGGGCTAGATCCACAGGGATATTTTTATAAAACATAATAAATTTCTGTTGAAACATTGCACAAAAATGTTATAGACATACAGTCATTTCAGTGTCACTCTCTCTGATAGTAAAATCCGGTGCAATCCGCACACCCGCCTCCTTTGTTACGCCACTATCCTCAGTGAAGACAGTTCTATGAAATAAAAGATTTTGTAGTGACACACTGAAATACTATTAAACCCCAACCAAAGTTCATTGATGCTGTCATTGTTTAGCCCCAGGTCAAGGTCACGCCAACCATGGCCATATCGGCATTTATTCTGGAATAGTGAATTTCGTACATGGTACTTATTCTAAGGACATGGGAAGCTTGAAAACTTTTCTTAATACTTGTTTCTAACATAGGCACAAAGTCCAACAACCCCAGTACTTGACTGGTACTGTATTTTATCGACCCCGGAGGGATGAAAGGCAAAGTTGATCTCGGCAGGATTTAAACTCAGAGCGTAGCGAGCCGGAACGAATACTGCAAGGCATTCTGTCCGACGCGCTAACTACTTGGATCGACAAGTCTACTGATATTTAGTAAATTAAAAAAAGTGTTTCCGACGAAAATCACAGATTTGAAACGGAAGTACTTCTGTAAAACTCACGACATTAATAAAATTATCACTCTTCATTCTTAATCCTAGGATTAAAGTAACCAATGAAATATATATTTAGCAAAAAATATATTTGTGATTTAGCTCGTTGTCTCTGCTCCGGCATGAGAATAAAGTGATATGATCGTATTGCCATACGAGGTTCGGGAGTAGATTCAGCTTCTAAGCATTGCGATCACGATATTTGTTGAAATAGTGCTGGAACGACAATGAATGACTCCAGAATGCATGAGGTTGTGTACTTTTGGGGGAATTGTACAAGTGTAAGAAAGAGATAGAGGAATATTTCACAAGTGATATAAAGACTAAATAAAGCAACAGCTTACCCACCAAAAGAACATTGAAGTCAATGCATTGCATCGAATGACTGGCGATTGAGATAGTGAGAGAATGATAACTATCAGAGTGGCTCAACATTTTGAAATGTGCAGGAAAGAAGTTGCAAAAGAAATGTGAAGATGCAGAGTCGGCCTCCAGAGCTATCGAAAGGCACGCTGTCTTCACAGGGATACTCATCTTCTACACTGCCACTTCCTGATTAGATTTCCAATATTTCTTCTGCCCACCTACCAGCCTGGTCGTAAGATTGTAAAGAAAGATCTTGCAGATTTTTATTATCGCGGATTTGAGAATCACTTTGTGGTGTGTATATGCTTTTTGTTTTTCATTTCTGGAGGGGGAGGATGGTTGTTTAAGTTTGCATATTTTTCGAATTGCAAAATAGATCTTCATACAGCTTTATTTTTGTTACATACTCTTTTGATCTTTCAACCTTTTGCTGGTTTGAACCATTCGGCTGTAGGCATGCTGGGACACCGCCACCTGTTTACATTGTTTTAAAAGCAATATGTGTGTATACGTGTATGTGTGTGTGTGTTTTTCTTTGTTTGTTTGCTTATTTGCTAAATGTGTTTTTTTTTAGTATACAATTTTATCTCCACCAGATATTTGTCAGTCATTAGCAAAATTAATTTTATCTCCGCAAGATATTTCGTCAGTCAGCCACTTAGCAAAATCAATATATTTAAGTCTCACGTACTTGCTGAAAGAATCAAAATTATATTAGTCAATGACTAATGTTGTCTTTTCCTTACCACATAATGTTTCCTAGATAGCTTTTTGACGCTCTCTACATTAAATATGCTAACACTGACTTAACGCGGTCACCCGGCAAGCGATAGATACATGGTCGAGTCCTATCAGCTGGTTGCTGGTCTTTTCTACTTCAAATTGGTGCTTATAATATCTAATATATTAGATAGTTCCATATTGTATATTTTAAATGTGCTAAAGCAAGATAATATAAATGCTATAACAAAGTTACGTTTCTGTGTGTGTGTGTGTGTGTGTGTGTGTGTGTGTGTGTGTGTGTGTGTGTGTGTGTGTGCGCGTGCGCGTGTGTGTGTGAGAGAGAGAGAATGCGCGTGTGAGTGAGTGTGTGTATGAGTGTGTGTGTGTGCGTGCGTGAGTGTGCGTGTGCGTGCGTGCGTGTGTGCGTGCGTGCGTGCGTGCGTGCGTGCGTGTGTGTGTTCTTTTTTCACTATTTCTTTTCTTTCTTTCTTTTACCCCATTCTCTCTCTGCTTCATGTATAAAAGACTCTTGCCCCATGTCTCTCGACAAAATGGTACTTGTTTTGCAGCAACCCAGAGCCGTATGCTATGTTTTCTCTTAGACCACCCAAGCCATATCGTCGGATCACATGAGCGAAACATTAATAAAGCTGGTAGATCACATTGGTTCACATTGACTGGTGGATCACATTAAGAAAGTTGGTGGAGTTTGCAGGATCACGATAGTAGTGAGGCCGTTGAATAATAGTGAGGCCAGTAGATCACAATAGCGAGATTAGTAAGGCTGATTTATGTCACTTTGGTAAGGATGGTGAATTATATAAATAAGGCTGGAGATTACATTAGTAAAGCTAGTAAAACTATTGTGTGTTTTTTATGGTTTATTCAGGAGGAAGGAGACTGCGCTCATAACCTTCACAGACCCTCCGATACCAATGAGATTAATGCGGTTGATGATCAGCTTGGTCATCTGTAAGTCGACGATTGCAAGGAAAACATAGACAGGAAGGGATTTCCAGCGAATTGACGTTCTGTGGAAGAAGGATTGGGCATGGTGGTTAGTGCTGGACCTAGAGTAGGGGACACTGTACGAAGACAAGTACGGCAAGTGGACTTAGATGGAGGTGGTATGCAACTAGCTAGCTACCTCCGAGGAGCAGCTGCTGTTGTAGTAGCAGTATAAAAGGTAGAGTGAAGAGACAGCGTATCTATGGGATAAAGGCTGGAGTGTGTTGGTGAGTGAGTCTTTGCCAATCAACTAGATGACTTTCTTTTGGATGGGGTCTATATTGTTCGTGTGTGTAGCAGCAACACCATCCCAGATGTGGGAGCAGTATTGCATTGTGGGTCTCATTTGAGCTTTGTAGAGAGTCAGTAACTATTCAGAGCTCTGAAGAGGATGCCTAGGCTTTGGGACGCAATTTTTGCTACGTTATGAATGTGAGATCGCCAGGAGAGATCATCAGCGCTTGTAAGGCTTAACATTTGTAGCGACTTTATGGTTTTAATTGTGTTGTCTAAGTTAGTGAGGGTGTGGTACGAGATTGTTTCATTGAATTTTGCAATAATTGTCTTTTTGTTCTGCCGAGGGTGATAAGATTGGCATGTCCCCATTAGAGAATGTTTCCAAGGTCTCTATCATGGAGGTAGTGCAGATTTGATGTGGTGTCTAGATTGCATGTTGATGACGCTTGGGTATAGGTTAGGGAGAAGTGAAGAGTGGTATCATTTGCATAGCGTGAGCCTTGTTGAAGATGACAGCAAGTAGGTCGTTAAAGTACAGGAGGAAGAGTGCGGGGGACATAACCAAATATTGGAGCACATCAAAAGTGTGGGTCAGACAGAACCAACTCAGCGCTCGCTGCAGTGGTGATGCGATCTGAGAGGAAGTTTCCGATCCAAGAGATGGGAAACAGATGGAGCTCATTGACAGACAGCTTAACTAGGAGGTTCTCGTGCCAGACACGGTTAAAAGTGTTGTTGATGTCAGGTGTAACCACATTACTTTTGTCGATTTTAAGGGTGAGAGACCATTGGTGAGTGGCATAGAAGAGCAGGTCCCCAGACACTACGGAAGTCGTAGTTACAGTCACTGAGAAGAGAGAGACACACAAGAAGGTAGGTGATTGTTAAGGACTGTTTCCATCACCTTTGAGGTGTTGGAAGTGAGAGCAAAAGGTCGTTAGTTGGCATGGTCAGAGTAGTTGCCCTTCTGGGGAATGGGATACACTATAGCATGTTTCCAAAGAGAGAGAGAGAGAGAGAGAGAGAGAGAGAGAGAGTTTGAGGCACAGTTTGAGAGTAATGGAAAGGATAATGATGTGAAGGCCGGTGACCTTGCTAGTTTGAGGAGACCAGAGAGCTTTTCGCACATGGCACACGGTGGTGAGACCAGTAGAGTGGAAAAGAAAAGTGTCGGTGGAGTTTTGGCGAGTATGTGCAATGTAGAGTTGGATGAAAAGGTGGAAGAAAATGTGAAAGTTTTTCCATTGGAATACTACTTGCGGAACCAACATGATTGAGGAGTGTGGGGCTGGAGGATACCGCAAAGTTGGTAGATATCTTTTTGGCAAAGGACCAAAAGTACCGGCTGCAGTCGGGGAGTCGGAATAGCGTGTAGACTGAGAGATGCACAAAGGTACCTTTTTGATTTCCAGCTGGTAGTCTTGCAGGAGTTATGGTAGTGAGTTGGTAGAAGTAGGTGATTTTTTTTTCAGGCGTTGTAGGCAGTGTTCTTTACGTGTACTGCTGCAGCCCAGCTACGTGTGAACCACTTGGAGGATTATACATTTGTAAAGCTGGTGGACTGCACAAGTAGTAAGACTCATGGACTCCATTTGTAAGAATATTCATGGGTCACGTTATAGGATGTCATTTCCATAAAAATGACTGTTCACTCGTGTAGAGTTACATACAATTATGTAGATAAATTAAAGGTAATGTATTGTATGTGTGTGTGTGCGTGTGTGCGTGCGTGCGTGTGTGTATGAGAGAAAGAGAGAGAGAGAAAGAGAGAGGGAGATTGATTGATTAATTGATGGAAAGACGATAGAGAGCTAGGCTAGATAATTCACAAAATATAGTACAATGTCTAACATTTCTGAGTTCAAATCCAGAAGGGATCAATAACGAAAAGGGATCAATAACGAAAATGATTTCTTACATTGGCACAAGGCCACACATTTATAGATAGAGGTGATATAGTCAATATAGTTGACTCACAGTATTTTACTGGTACTTATTTTATCGACTCCAGAGACATGAAAAGCAAAGTCGACCTTGACGGGATTTGAGCTCAGAACGTAAAAGAACATAAACCAAATACCACGGTTGGGCGCTTTATCGTATCTGTTATTACATTTCAAGTTCTAAACACTTCACTTATTTTTTTAGTTCTCTTCGGAAAAGCACGAATGTCACCACTCATCTATCAGTTAATATTATTACTCAAAAATAAACAAATATTGATAAAAATGGTGCACACAATAGAGTAAGAAGATAACTGAGTTTGTGACCTGGTTTCAAGTCCCGTTTCAAGAAATTTCTCTTCACTTTCATCACTAATACTCTAAGCCAGTGGTTCTCAATCTTATTTTGTTATGGAACTCTTATACAATTTTCCAAAAATCGCGGAACCCATACCTATATTTTACAGACAACCGCCGCCACTCCAATTTGAATAAGACATTAAATGAAGCAAAAATTGTTTAAGAGAGAGAATATATTTGAAAATTGTGAATATAATTTTTTTTTTTCATAAAATAAATTTTTATTAAATTTTATTAAAAGATTCCTTATCTCGCGGAATCCCAGAATTTTTTTCGCGGAACCCATTTTGAGAAATGCTGCTCTAGGGCAAGGTATGTGTGCCACTATTTTCAATTTTCTCTCACTTAAAATAGTATGTCTTGTCAAAAAAACAACAACAAAAAAAATCAACTAAAGTTTATCGGCTAAAACAACAACATGTAGGAGTTGCAAAACGTCATTTGAATCGCATAGAAATGCCGTACACTATTTAGTCACGTCCCATTACATTCTGCGTTCAAATCCTGTCGAGGTCAACTTTGCTTTTCATCACTCTGGGGTCGATAAACTAAGTACCAGTCAAATACTGAGTCGACTGTATCGAATACTCCACTCCCACAATTTTAAGACGGTAGGGAGTTGTATGGGGGAAGTTTAGTTGCTGTTTCTAGCTGGCCTTCCGGGGCTATAAATCTGTGGGTGTCTTTCGGTTGATTACCTACGTGCCATATGTCTACTTGATCAGGGCTGAGCCTGGCTTCACAACAACTCCACTCTCACGATAATTTGTGGTCTACTTTTTTTTTCTTTTTTCTGTTTCTTTTTACCAAATACATCTATTGCATACAAATCTGCAGGAAGTTGATCTTTTCCGTAAGAAATGTAAACATATTCCCTTTCAACGAAATCTCTGTTTTTCTCATTAATGTACAATGTATACGTATTGACCTGCTGCTACTGCCTTAGATTGACAGCAGCAGCAGCAGCAGCAATGGCAGCAGGCTAGTGTTGTTGTTTTTTCTTCTTTTCTTTAGGCAAGAAAAGAAAGACTTCGGTGTGCACAACATATGTCATAGCAAGACTGGTCTTCCTCTCTCTTCCTCTCTCTCTCTCTCTCTCTCTCTCTCTCGACATGAGACACAATGAAATGGTTGTCGTTAGGTTTCTAGTAATCTCTATAGAGACACAACACTTGTGTTCTTCAATGAAACGAGGTTTCACAACATGTTATATTTCGAGGTACAAGATGAGATAAAAACGCACTGAAATGATTAATACAGTATACAATTTAAACAAAAATGTTCCTTTCTTTTTTATCTTTTTTTCTCCCCTTTTCTCTATTTTCTCTTGCTTTTATATTAAAATAAATGTATATATTTATGCGAAAACGGAGTACATGGACAACATTACAATCAATACAGTTAGGAATTTATAAACTTTGATTATTTCTAATTAACATATAATTAACATATAATCGTAATTAACATATAATCGTAGTAGATGACTAAACGCTTAAGATTCTCGTGGGTAGTTCTGAGCACATTTGTTCCTTCTTTTGTTTGTGTTTGTAAAGTGTCTAAAAAAAAAAACTAAAAAAATCATAACTGTGTAATAGACAGCTGATTGGTTAGAGTGTTGGTTACCAGCTAAAAGATTGACTTTTCGTATCATGTCACAGTTGCTGTGCCATATCCCTCTTAACTTTTAATGGTTCAACCTATCTAATTATAGATGGGCACAGATGGGATAGAGAATGTGGATTGCCGAGTGGATAGGGTATTAGGTAATCAGCAGAGAAGCTTTTGATCAAAGACCATAGGCGGAAACTTAACTAGGTGATTCTGATGCAAAACACGGACAAGGGCTTTGCTGATATCAATTGCAGCAATATTACTTTCGCTGAAGTTCCCTCAAGGGAGAGAAACCAATAGGGAGTGAGATAGAAGAGTGAGTTTCTGGTAGATCTGGCTTTACGAAAGTAGTCACTGAGGAGTGAGAGGGAGAGAAAGACTCTCTGTTAACAAGTGTGTCCATAATCTTTGAGCTCTTGGATATGAGCGCGATAGGTTGGTAGATTACAAAGTCAAAGAGGTTTCCCTTTTTAAGTGATGAGACAGACTGTAGCATGTTTCAGAGATTGGAATAGATTCCTGTAAGAGAGGGTTACTATAGAGTTAGGCGGCGAATTGGCAGAGTCGTTAGAACGTCGGATAGAATGCTTTGTGGTATTCGTTCCGTCTCACTGAGTTCTGAGTTCAAATCCCACTGAGGTCGACTTTGCCTTTCATCCTTTCGGGTAGATAAATAAAGTACCAGTCTAGAGCGGTGGACTGACAGAATTGTTAGAGCGTCGGACGGGATGCTTTGTGGAATTTATTCCGGCTCTTTGCGTTCTGAGTTCAAATCCCGCTGTGTCCTACTTGGGTGGTAGACTTAATCCGTCACCCGGTTTATCCCGGCTACCTAGTCCTTGGGTGCCTTTAGTGGAACCCACACTATGGCAAGCATTCGGGCCAGGCCTCTGGTCTGAGGATAACGTCCCCCCCTCCCCACCAGTCTCAGATGCCCTGAGAAAGGGTGATGGACACTGCCCTGCCTCCTGGCTAAGCGATAAAAAAAGTAGGAATTAAACACCACTCTGGCAAGCGGCAGCATTGTAAAATGTCTAAGTGTTTCGTTAGCTTGCAGTACTGAGTTCATTTCCAGTTGGTATAGCTTGGAGAGGGGTGAACTCCGCCAAACTAGATCGGGAAACTAGTTCCGAGCACCCATAGAGAGGCACCAAGGCTTTATTGCAAGCAACGTCCAAAATCGGGAAAACAAAATTGAGACCCAATAATCTTTCAAACCTCTTTAACACAACTGTATATCTTCTTCGTAGTTTCATTAAATTGTGTAGCTATCACTATATCACTCTCTAAAGTATATCAGTTTCTGGACATAATTTATTGACTCTCTCATAGTTGCTCTGAGAGTTGCCTTCTCTGAATAAGAATGAATCCTATGATATTTAAGGATAAGAACATTTTAAGCATTTCCAATGACATTAACGACGTAAATAAAATTGAAGAGTTACAACTAGGAACCGAAACTAGATATCGAACTCGTTTCGCCATGAGATTATCTTCTACTCTCACCAGAGAAAACTAATTTCTTTTTAATTGGCCCAATGTTTTACACCTTAGGCGAGAGGGAAAAGGGAAGTATTTAGGTTATAAAGATGGTAAAAACAATTTGCATTAAGCTACTGGCCGTGGCAAACCGAAGCTTTTTATTTGCTAAAGTACTAATATAGAAAGGAAGAGAAGAAAAGGGGTTTTCAGAATCTATTGAATGGATCATGAGTACAAAAAGCATTGTTTTAAGTTTGCCCTATAATATCACCTTTCATCAAGCATAAACAGAATAAGAGCGATCGGCACTTGGATCAAGAGTTTGACTTCCGATCGAAGGAACATCTACAACTAACTTGACTTTTGGTAAATGGACCATTTCTAGAGCTTAGGCTCTCAGTTAAGCTGGAAGTCAGTACCTCGAGATGTAGGTGAATAAGACAGAGAAGCCTGTCATTACATTTTTTTAAAATTTCCTACTAATGCTTTACATTAATATTATATTTTATATACTTCGCTACCCGGAGTGCCCACTAATCTTCTCTGACTTGATAATGCTGTTAGAAGGGCATCAAACCTCGCATTATGTAAAGGGTTATTGGGGACATAAGCAACAATATCCAGGAGGAAGTTCAAGGCATCGACCAAGATTGCACAAAATTGTACGAACGTTCCAGGAAGAACTTCAGTTCGGAGGTTATGGATAATTTCGCAACGTTCTTGGTTTAGCGATGATAACATTCGTTTGTGTTCTTTGGACACTAGCAAGTGGGTTTATGTTAAACATTTGCAATCCTGTCTGGAAGGAAATAGGCTGCTATCATTATGAAAATCGTGATTACAGCAGTTGACTTTGCAGTGTTTCTTCGCTTGGTGGATACAAATGAAAGGTAGTATGGCAGATGAGACTGAAAGGGCTGAGAAGCAATCTTTTCCCGAATGAAACTTTCAATAACTTGTTCGTTAACTTGCAGTGCTGTGTTCAATCCCCGCTCCTTAGGAAAAATCAGGTAAAAGTAGGGTTTGGCAAGTAGCCCAACCTCGTAAAACACAACTCTGCAGAAACCAATGACACATGAAGTTATCAAGGCTGTGAACGCCACATTGCGAAGAAGATTTCTTAATTGATAATGTATACAGGTGTAGAGTTGTTAGTTTTTAATTCAATACGTTTATAGTTGAAGATTATTTGAAGTTAAAGTTTTTAAAATAATTTAAACGTCAATTCAAATACAAGTGGTACAGACTGTTCGGAAGAATGAGAGCACTTCACAACTTTGACTATCAGCTCAACAAATTGGAAGCCAGAGTTGTCAATATGCTTCAAGGTAGCTCGAACCAATGCAGGGTTTATGTCATGCGCTACTTAAAGATCTTCACGATATTTCCACCACGCAATGTAAGCAGGAGTCAGTTTGTTTGATTTTCTACGAGTTTCTCTGCACATCTTTCATCGTGAAAAATGTCTCCACTGTTCCGTCTATTTAGCCAATTATAATTAAAGGCTATATGTATCTTACTTCTTTACTGTCTTTTCTACATCAGCGTAGGAGAGTGGGGTTCTATCTTTTATCGAAGACTTACAAAATACAGAAACACAACCGTACATCTTTCACTCTCTCTCTCTCTCTCTCTCTCTCTCTCTCTCTCTCTCTCTCTCTCTCTCTCTCTCTCTCTCT
>JAOPJM010523660.1:0-10326 GCA_027124095.1 Muusoctopus leioderma
AAAAAAAAATCGAAAATTTACAAAATAATGACAAAATTGGATATTTTGTGGTTCTCGCATAATGCACTAGATCCGGGAAATGGACTATTATCTTGTTAATGTCGTTCTCAATGAAGTGTTAGTAAAGTAAAATGATCTGAATCAGGAATAGGAACCGATTCATAGACTTGACTCGCCAGGAGTGAACCACTTACGCCATGCTACTCCTATATAACTGTACTCTTTTGAATCACTTCAATCAACTCTGTACTCCTTGTTCCTCTCTTAATAGTCGACGAGTCTTTTGCTTAAAGAAATAAATTTGTTTTTTTCATTTATTTTGCTTTAGTTTTCTTGATATCATGGGGTGGAGAGTTTGTGACAGGGTCGGTAACTAGATAAGACGTGTAACCACTTTATCGTTCCGGATGTCGAGAGAACAAGTTGCATATCCCACCGAGGTCAACTTTGTCTTTAATCCTTCCGGGGTCGATAAAATAAGTACACATCAAGTATTGGGGTCAATATAATCGACTGCTCCCTTAAACCCAAATTTCGGTCCTTGCGTCTATTTTAGAATCAATTAATGTGTTGGTTCGAATCAAACGACAGTACTTAGAAAAGGTGGTCTTGTTACCAGTCTAAAGAACATATACTGTGTATGACGGGTGAGTTGGTGCAATATTATAGACCGTTCACATTATCCAGTTCACTGAGTAGAAAGTAGTGTATTGCAGTAGTGGTGGTAAGTACGTCATTGGGAAACGCACGATATCTCTTCTCTTCTTCAATAAAGAAGCTGATCCCGAAACTTCGAACCATTTTCCTTTCCTCACAGTAACGACTTATATATTACCTGCCACAATCCCTCATTGGTTTCCTCCCATGCTGGATTTTATCTGGTTTTAGACCCCCAGTTAAAGTAATGACCCTTTAACTACACCACTAATGTCTATGAGATATGCATAAGACTATCTTACTTTCCGTGCTCATGTAACAAATCATTATGCTTTTCAGTACCTCACCTTTCTGAGTTCAAATCATTACCTTTAACGTCCATAAACTGTGTGTCTGTAATATTCCGATATCCAGTTAATCGACTATTCTCCATTTTTCCATAATAAAGACGGCCTTGTGTCTAAGAAATCATTATTCATTATTCGATATTCCGTTGTATAGATTGTCTCTGAATATGATTGTGAAAGAATTAAAAAAACATCCGAGAAAACGATATGGGAAATAAAAAAAATCTGTTTCAGTTATTGCATCAATATTTTGCTACATTTAGCACGTGCGTCAAAAAAAAACCGGAAGTCAAATCGGAAGTTGGTTACAAACCGGATGTTTGTCTCATTGATTGAATTTGCTGTTAAAAATTCAGATTATTATTATGATTAATCTGACTGCAAAGTTGATGTAAAAGCTAAAAATCTGAAACAAGTGTCGTGTGGTATCACATTCCTTGCCATAAACATATGTTTCATGGTTCATATGTTGCTTAGTCCAGCACTGCGAATTCATAACTTGGCAATGTTACTGAGGTTAATTCAACCAAATAAGTCGTCTTCTTATACGAACGTTTGTTCTTTAAGTAGAAAGAATAATGATGTTCAACACCAAAATGGCAGACAGTAAGTTATCGTGGAACTGCTCTACTTCCTTTTGTTATCATCTTGTCAGAAAAGGAAGGCCAGTGACCATGAATACCGAGAGGAAGAGAGGGAGTTGTCCTCAGCTTACAACAGAGTGGACTCTGCTAAAGTCACCTAAGGGCCAGGTGGTGGTGGTGTTAAACGGGTAGACGGATTATGTCTACCACATTGAGAATTTCATTAAGAAAAAAAGGGAACATTACAACTCATTGTCCATTTCTTAATTCTCTCAGCATCATGCTTACGTAAGAAACCATTGTTATGATTACTATCGCTATTTTCTTTGACTCAGAGAGGAAGAGCGCCCTGCCCATAGCTTTCAGAGACAAACCCCAAGAAGAAGTGATTCCAGTGAGGTAGTGTCACGTTGTCGTTGTTTAGTCTCCGATCAAATCTGGTCAGGCAGACGTATGCTCAAAGCCGTTACAGTCATAACCATTCCCTCTATTTTCCAGACATAGCATATGTTTCTAATCCTTATTATGCATTCTACTCTAGCTCAGGTAGCTGAATTACCACCAACCACACTAAACACGACAATTATATGGACAGCCAAACACAACAACTATATGTACCCAACCCTAAAATCATGAACTAATATCTACTATACACAAAAAATATATAAATACACACACACACACACATGCACTAGATGATAAAGTAAATAACCAATGTGTGCAGGAGAGATAGGAGTACTCCTATGAACACTCCGACACGGATATACATGGGCCAGCTGTCCAGCAAAAAGGTTCATCGACCAGCTCTGTATGGACACGGGATGTTGCTTTGCTGACCTTTCGAATGCTATGTGGGATCGTGATGGGTGGTGTAGTCGACTCAGGTAAATCCAAGCAAGATCGACCAGATGATGATAACAGTGATGATGTAGGAGAGATGGCTGTGCTAGTATAGTCATGTGATGTCAATATATGATAAAACTGAGTGAAAACGTGCCTTGAGCTGGCAATCCATCGCCCAGTTTACCACCACCACCATCTGACCCTCTTGTAACTATAGTCAACTACTACACTCTGTTACAAGTATTTGGACCAGGTCTGCTCTAACTCAATATCTTGATGTACTACTTCCTTATGCAGTAACCCATGAGTTGTAGTTTCTTCCTCCTTTTTCCCCCACCACCAGTCTTGGAGGCCCTTGTAAAACATCATGGTCTCTGACCTTCCTTCTTTGATTAAGCCATAAAAACATAAAACATAGTTTCTTTGGCATGGGAAGTGGTATGGTCAGATTTTAACATGCTTATAAACAAGATATCATAGGATCAAAAGAAGTGGCAGTATGCCAAAACAAGACTCATCCATCGTTGCCAACCTGGAAAAACTGACGTTATGAAGCAGATGTTGATGATGACAATAAATGATGATTTATAGTTATTTGAAATCATTGATATCAAATTCCAGAATTCCAGCTGGCTGTATAATTAGGGTGCAGGGTCACCAGCCAAACGACTGGCAGTTCATAACTTGTTACATCCTCATAGCTCTCAATAGCTCAGTCAATATAACAGTAAATAGGTACGATGAAGAGGTACTGTATAATTTATCAGTGTTCTTCCTGTATCCTTGCAGTGTGGATATACAATGAAGATACAAAACTGTATACACAGTATTGATGCTTGCTGAAATTGTACATAATAATCAATTTTTATCATTCCTCATCCATTTCTCTACTCACACACTTTCAAATTAATTTCTCTGACAAAAGTATAACAAACAGACAACTTTTATATGTACTAGCAGGACCTATGGAAATTCTAAGTTTTATAAATTTTCTTATTTTTATTTTCATGCATCAATTTATAGAACTTCCTAACATTGTTGCATTATGTTAAAGATTTCAATTATCTCTTCAATTTCGTTCCATAGTTAAGGTTGTTTAAAGCATAACACCCAAACACAAACGTTGTGACAAGCAATATATTACTCTTTTACTTGTTTCAGTCATTTGACAGCGGCCATGCTGGGACACCGCCTTGGAGGTCGATCAGATCGACCATAGTACTTATTTTGAAGTCTGGTACTCATTCTATCGGTCTCTTGCCGAACCGCTAAGTTACAGATAGATACAGAGACAAACACACAGATGCACACACATATATATATATATATATATATATATACGATGGGCTTATGCAGTTTCCGTCTACCAAATTCACTCAAGGCATTGGTCAGCCCAAGGCTATAGTAGAAGACACTTGCCCAAGGTGTCACGGAGTGGGACTGAACACGAAACCACTTGGTTCCGGAGCGAACTCCTTAACCACACAGCCATGCCTGCGCCTATTAGAGAAAACTCCAAAAGGATGAAATACAAAGTTGTCAGCATCAATACTAATTTAACCCAGAAATGTGAAGCACTGAATTAGTTATGGTGAAACATCTTCTGGTTCCACATTGTCTCAATTGCACTGCACTAGAAATATTGGTTTCTAGCATAGACATGTAGCAGAAGACTTTTCAGAGGAGTTGGAAATAAATGGTTTTGAGGGACCTTACCTCTACACTGCGGAGGCACTGGTTGGAGTTGTTCAGCCCCAGGTCAGCCCTGGTTGAGAAGACCTATAATCGAAGACATTCCAGCTGACCATCCCATAATTTTTTAAGGATATCTAGAACTGCATTATCCAATGTATCCTGCCCATTTTAAAGACAGACAGTGGTGTGTAATGTGAGGGAGATTTGGCTGCTATTTCTAGCAAGTTGAGCAACCATGTAGAGGCCGTCTTGTTGAGGCATTGGTGGTGGGTGATGGTGTTAGTCATAATATAATTTTAATTATACTATCATTAATTTAATTATACTATAATATAATATTAATTATACTACTCTGTAGAGTAGAGGTAAGGTTCCTCAAATGGTGGTGGATTGGCAGTCATTAGAGTGTCAGACGAAATGCCTCATGGTATTTCTTCTGGTTCTTTACATACTGAGTTCAAATCCCACCGAGGTTAACTTTGTCTTTCACCCCTTTCCAGATCAATAAATAAAGTACCAGTCAAGTATTGGGGTCAATACCCTCCTTCCAAAATGTCTGGCCTTATGCCTAGGTTAGAAACAATTATACTCTCATTCTAACAAAGCAATTGCCTTTCTTTAAATAACAATGCTGGATTTGAAAAAAGCTTATAGTTTCATTAACTTTCAATGTAAGGATATTCTTATCTTTATAGCCATTTGACTGTCTCAGTACTGTTGGGAATAGTCTAAATATTGCATCTTTTAGGAATCATGTAGGATTCTTTAGGCTAGATGTCATTTTGAGAAAGTATTTTGTATTTGTCTCTGATGAGAAACAATATACAATTCCAGGTAACAATCAGATATTTAGGCAAAATTGCAGATTAACATCACATGGCTACTTTCCTGAGCTGAGAGAGACTATTTGGTTGCTCAACATGATAGAAATAGCAACCTATTTTCCCTTAAATCATACCCTAGAGTCTTAAAAAAGGAAAAGAAAAAATGGGATGGTTATGGCAAGAATACATTTGATCATAGGTGTACTGGATCAGGGTTGACCAGGGTTAAACAACAACTTTTTGATCTTTTTGATTGATAAACGTCCGTTAGTATTTAAGTATCAAAAATATTAAACAGATAGATTATAAGGACTTAATTAAAACAAAACTATTAACATTTTTATCTACCCTGTTAAGAGAAAATTTTAATTCAGACTAAAGAATAATATATAGAAAAAGGAAGTAAAAAATACCTTATCAATTCCATTGATATATTGTCCAGAATGTGGAAGATCCTGAAAGAGAGAGAGAGAAAGACAGTGTAACATTTTAAAATAGTTATCATTTGATAAGGAAACTAATCCTGAAATAAGAGGATGTATATTTTTATAATCATTTAAACAACACAGACACTGTGGCATGTCAAAAATAACTGGGGTAAAATAAACAAATACTGGTAGAGGTAAAAAAAAAAGCACCAAAAAACACTGCTTTTCTTTCATTCAGTCCATGCAAGCAACTGAGTTTTTAATAGCTTTTGTTAAATAACTGCAGCTGATAAAGTAAGACAAAGGGAACAATTGTTGATGGATAAAAGTCACTATCAAGAGGGAACCAATAAAGTGTTGGAACACTTGATCAGAACAACTCTTGTAATACCTTTGCTTCCAAGTGATAATGTTAAAAAACAATAGAGTTTTTATATAGCTGTGTGGTTAAGAAGTTTGCTTCTCAACAACGTGGTTTCAGGTTCAGTCCCACTGCATGGCACCTTGGGCAAGTGTCTTCTACTATAGCCTTGGGCTGACCAATGCCTTGCGAGTGAATTTGGTAGACGGAAACTGTGTAGAAGCCCGTCATGTGTGTGTGTATGTATATCTGTTTTGTTTGTTTTTGTTTATCTCTGGTAACCTAGCGGTTCAGCAATATAGACCAATAGAATAAGTACCAGACTTAAAAATAAGTACTGGGGTAGATCTGATTGACTAAAAAACCCTCCAAGGCGGTGCCCCAACAAAGCAGCAGTCAAAATGACTGAAACAAGTAAAAGTGTAAAAAATAAAAGAGTACATGTATATGTGAACAAATTGGGATGAACCAATGAGAGAGCTTCTACATGGTCACTCAACTTGCTAGAAATAGAGACTAAATCTCTCTCAAATCCCACCCTATTGTTTTAAGTAAGGAAAGGACACTTTAGATAATGTAGTCCTACCTAACATCAGAAAAAGATGGGATGGTCACGGCTGGAAGGCCTTTAATCATAGGTCAGTTCAATCAAGGTTGACCTGGGTCTAAACAATAACAAATAGAAAGCCAAGGTCAGTGGTTTATATCCTTCCTCAGCCAATATTACCAACTTTCAAATGGCCCAATTCACCTAGCTGTAAAACAGTTACGTCAGAGTAAGAGGTCAAATTTTTGCCTTTCAACTTCTCAGGGTAGATAAATAAAGTACCAGTCCAGTGGACTTGCAGAATTGGTAGAGTGTCGGACACGATGCCTTGCGGTATTTGTTCCAGCTCTTTGCGTTCTGAGTTCAAATCCCACCGTGGCCTACTTGGGTGGTAGAACTAATCCATCAACTAGTTTAACACCCCCACATGGCCCTTGGGAGCCTTTAGTGGAGTCTATTCAGTTGCAAACATTTGGGCCATGTCTCCAGTCTGAGGAAACCTTCCTCCCTCCCACCAGTCTCAGAGGCCCTGAAAAAGGGTGATGGGCACTGCCCTTAGCTCCTGACTAACAAGTAAAATAAAAATAGAAAAAAAAAAATAGTTAACTGCTATAAGCAGCAGAGTATTTTGTTAATTTGCAGAGCCTATTGTGCATATAGCTTAGAGCAGGATGAGCTCTGTCAAGCTATCTTATGCTATAATTATTTAAGGTGGTGAACTTAATATATCCTACAGTTAAGGGCAGGGTACCATATTTAAGGTGGTGGAACCAAAAAAATAATATTTAATCAATTGAAATTGTAACTGTAATGAGAAGAAAAGTCATTAAGCATCAATGAAAATTCATCTCAAAAGGGAGAGAACTTCTGAACTTTCAATAGGCCAAACAGTAAATGAAGATATGCAGGAAAGAGGGGGTAGTCTGATCTTCAGTAGCTATGGTGACAACTCCAGACATGTTTTGGTCTTATTAGAACTCCTCAATAAAGCAAAGTCCATTCACAGCTGCCAAAACCTTAGAACAACTAGTATATATTGTATTGTGTATAAAAATAATTCACTGATTGGGCAAATTAAAATGACACTGGAAAATTTCCCAAGGGTACCTTCTGTATGAAAAACATATAGTTAGGCTACCATACCTAAGATGAGCTGAAAATAATTCTCTAAGTGGACTATGCTTCACAGAGGAGGTTTAATAAAACCAAAACATGTCCAGAGATGTCACCATAGCTACCAAAGATCATATCTTTAATTTTTAGTTGATTGAAATTTTGGGAGTTGTCTCCCTTGCCCTTTGAGATTAATTTCATTAAAGTTAATGACTTTTCTTCTCATTACAATTATAATTTTAATTGATTAAAAATTATTTTCTGCTCACCACCTTGTGTATGGTAGCCTGCACTTAACTATACAGTCATCATGCAGAAGGCACCCTTGGGAAATTTTCCAATGTCATTATTTTAATTTGACTTATCCAAGACACACTACATGATGCCAAATAGAGAGGATAGAGAATGAGAGAAAAATAAAATTGATCTAGCAATTCATTTTTTTATTTTTATCAGTTAGTCAGGAGGGAAAGTAGTGCTCATCACTCTTATTCAGGGCTTCTGAAGCTGGTGGGAGGGAAGGAGGAAAGTATCCTCAGATTAGAGACCTGGCTCAAATGCTGGCGACAGACTGAACTCTGCTAAAGGCACCCAAGGACCAGGTGGGGGTGCTAAACCAGGTTATGGATTAAGTCTACCACCCAAGTAGGCCACGGCAAGATTCGAACTCGAAACGCAAGGAGCCGGAATAAATACTGCTAGGCATCCCATCTGATGCTCTGACAATTCCGCCAGTCCACCGCCGCCCTAGACTGGTACTTTATTTATCTACCTTGAAAGGATGGAAGGCAAAGTTGACCGTGGCGGGGATTTGAACTCAGAGCAGAATGAGCCAGAATGAATACTGCAAGATATTCTGTCCGATGCTCTAACAACTCAGCCAATTCGCCGCCTTACAAGTTCTGAAATTGCAGAATTAACCAACTCGTGGTAATAAATAGAAAAATGAGTAAAAATATGGAGGAAACAAATAAAATATAACGTAATTCTCACAGAGCTGGAAAAAATATAACGTTAGGTAAATGTACCACTGTTGATACTAATACATCAAAACATCTATCTCATGCAATAAAACTGAAGTCAGGATAGGGACTTCAAAGTATTCCCAATATTTAAGGAATGGTGTGGGTGATGGAGATGACAGGAAGCAAAAGGTTCATTTAAGTTTAACTCTCAAATTTGGGGTTTTCTAGAACACCAATGAGTTACTGACAAAAAGAGGTTAGGTCATTTAAAAGTGAAGCTGTCAAGTAAAATGACACTTTATAGACAGCGGAACTGTTTTGGTGTGGAATATAAACTTTAGTCAGGAGAAAATAATATCCATATACAAACTAAACAATGTTTGTGTGTGAGTACATGTGTGCGCACTCATTTGTGTTTACGTGTGTGCATGTGTAATACGAGTACAGATAATTTCTTCTGATTACGTACATGACCAATTTCATAGACACAATAAGTCAAGTTGACTGATATGACTAATCTATTACTCATACTTATTTTATAATCACTGAAAGGATTTAAAGTTGGAAATGTGAGGCACCAAACTTGAACTCCAAAGCTTCCAATTTCGCCAACTATTCTGTCTTCAGAATCTCCCCGACTCTAAAAAATAATGAATAATCACTGGGCTTTTTTTATGAATTGTCATAATTCTTTCTAATAGGTCAGAAATTTAGGGGAGGGGTAAGTCGATTAAATCGACCTCAGTACTTGACTGGTACTTTGTTTATCTACCCCAGATGGATTAAAGGCAAAGTTGGCCTCGGCGGGGTTTGAACTCAGAGCGTAGCGAGCCGGGACGAATACTGCAAAGCATTCTGTCCAATGCGCTAACGATTCATCCAATCCACCACCCATAATAATGATATCATCTTAATTAAGCAATTAAATCTTAACATTTCTTCTAAAGGGAAAACAAGCTTTGATGTTTATGTCTTACTGAAGTTTATTAATACAATATGTACAACTCATTGTATGAATAAACTGAGAATTGAAAAAGAGTTAACTCCATTCATTAGCTTTGATAATTACTTTTAACTTTGGCAGGGAAAAGGTAAAGTCAAATTCATCCAGTATATTACAACTGTTTATTTTATCAACTCTCATGGGAAGAAAGGTAAAATTCGACCCAGGGGGATTAGAACTTAGAACATTAAGAGAAAATATATATAACCAATTGAAGTTAGTTAAAGCTATGTTTCTGACACTCCATTAATTATGGTTTAAAACATTGGTACAAGATAAATTTTGCAGGAGGAGTGCAGTTGATTTAATCAACATCAGTACCTGACTGGTACTTATTTTATTAATCCTGGATGGGATGTATGTAAAGACTGTAACAAATGTTGATGCAGACATAGCTGTGTGGTTAAGGAGTTTGCATCACAACCACATGATTCTGGATTAGATTTCACTATGCGGCACTTTGGGAAAGTGACCTCTGCCATAGCCTTGGGTTAGCTAATACTCTGTGAGTGGAATTTGATAGATGAAAATTGTGTGGAAGCCCCCCCCCCCTCTTTCACACACACACACACACACGTGTGTGTGTGTTTATGCATTTATGTATGCATGTATCTTTTGCTGATTTATATCGACATAGGATATATAAACACGAGTGAAAAAGCCAAAAACAATTGGTGCTTCACAAACGAAGTCCCTTGCATCAAGCCAGACACTCTCTTATCACTTTCACCATCTGAAAAGCAGTGAACCAGTGACTGACTCGTTGGAAACCTGTAACCAACGAAACTTTTCTTCATAAATTATGATATAAAATATAAATAAATAAATACCATAAAGCATTTAGTCTGACACTGATACTTCCAATCCATTTAGTCTGACACTACTGATACTTCCAATCCATTTAGTCTGACACTACTGATACTTCCAATCCATTTAGTCTGACACTACTGATACTTCCA
>JAOPJM010523685.1:0-10504 GCA_027124095.1 Muusoctopus leioderma
CCTTCCGGGGTCGATAAAATAAAGTACCAGTCAAGTACTGGGGTTGTTGGCCTTGTGCCCATGTTAGAAACAATTATAAAGACTAGCATGAAAAAAAAAAGAAGGGCAAAGTTCGAATGAGGCAGAGGATGCAAGAACTGTAGATGCCCAATGCAGAAGGTGGTCTTTGTTGCAGGAAAATGAATACAAATGCGAGACCAGAAGAAATGAGTGTTTAAGAAAACGTGTGAGAAGACTTGGTGTATCACAAAGAGAGGTGCTGGGAAGGGGAAGAATAGAAAGAGATATAATTGCTCACAGAAGAGGAAATTCATCACAAGAAGAAATAGGATAGATAAAGAATTGCAGAAAGAAAATTTTTTTTATTGCAAGACAATCAAAGAAAAGGATAGACAGAGAGAATTGCAAACAGAAGAGACAATGAAACTGATCCAACTGCTCTACTGTGGCAACAAAATAACACTAAAATTATGAGACAATTAAGGGTAAGATACATATCTCTTACAGTGAACAACTTAACATATAATGAAGGCAAGACTCAACCTCATAACTGTGGCACATTTGAATATCTCTGTGTTCTGCAGATCACTGAAATATTTATCACATCGTACCCTCTATGCCACATAATTCAGCTCTGTCAACAGTAACACTTTTGGCAGCTAATTTAGCTCCATTTTCCATCTACAGTCAACAATCTTTAACCTTGAACTTTGGGCTACGTCATCAGTTTCAGTGGCTCTTTGTCATTGCTGATGTTTCCCAGCCTATCATTGGATGCTGATTTTCTTCAGCACTTCAGCCTAGCAGTTTACCTTCGTGGATGGAAACTCATTGATACTACCACTCAGTTTTTTGTGATAGGTAATGTATTGACCTGACTTTTACTCAGTTTTACTGTTGAACATCCTATAACTCATTCATTATATGATCTTTTAGCTGAATTTCCAGAGATCGCTCAGCCATGGTAGCAAGATCAGCTCATGTCTGCCATTGTATCTAAACTACTGGACCCCCAGTAACTGTTTGTCCTTGATGACTTGCTGGTGATAAGCTATGGTTAGTGAAAGCAGGGTTCACCCATATGCTAGACCTCAGCATTATTGAACTGTTTGATAGCTGCTGGACATCATCTCTTTGTATGGTACTGAAGAAGTCCAGTGATTGGCGGCCATGTGGAGACTATAGGGCACTCGACCAACTTAACATTCCTAACTAGTACCCTAAACCTCACATTCATGATTTTGCATCAAATTTGAAGGGAAGCAGACCTTTTTCAAGATTTAGTCAGTCTGTGCCTATAATTAGATAGCTGTTTACACTGCTGTTTCGAAAACAGCAGTCATGACTATCATTTTGTGCACCCTTTTCAATGGTTTATAGACTGAGGGTATGCCTTTTGTTTATGTATACATCAATGATTTGTTAGTTGCTAGCAAAACATCAGAGAAGCATCGATAATACTTACGTCTCTTGTTTACACAGTTAACTGAATATGGTTGTCATCAATTCAATGATGTCTCAAGTTGGTGTAGTCTGAATTTTCTTGGACATCATATCACAGTCCAAGGCATTTCTCAATTGGCAGAGAAGGTTATCATAGTGAAAAACTTCCATCATTCCACCACAGTTTAGCAACAATGACAATTTCTAGGCGTCATAAATTTTCATCCATGTTTCCTTCCATGTGGAGCAGCTACACTCACAGTCACAGACCTACTTTGGAAGATCCCAAGTGTTTACGTAAATCTCTTTGCATGGACTGATGAGTGCGAGACTGCTTTAAAAATGATCTTGCTGAAGCCGCAAAGTTATCACATCTCTCTGAAGGTCTTGGAATGTGCCTTATGGTAGATGTGTCTGACACTGCCATCAGTGGAGTGCTGCAGCAGCTATTGGAAGTCTAGTGGTAACCTGTATCATTTTTCTTGTAAAAGCTAACACCTGCTGAAATGAGATATAGTGTATTTGGTTGAGAGTTACTGGCTATTTACTAGTCTGTGATACATTTTCAACTCTACTTGGAAAATAGGGAGTTTACTATCTAGATAGACCATAAACACCATATATGCCCTGCAATCAAAGCCAGATCAACACTCTTGAATGGAATTGAGACACTTAAACTATTTGTCTCAATTTACTTCAGATATCACATTTCCAAGGTAAGAACAGTATTGTGGCTTATGCGTTTTCATAACTGGGAATGTCAGCCCTACACACTACCTTATCCATTGATCTCACATGCATAGCCATTGATCATAAAAGGTGACGAGGAACTTCAGTTGCCACTTAATAGTATTTCCTCCCTTATCTCCAAGAAAGGTACTTCTCCCTTGTGGTGAAAGGGATATTTGTGATACATCATGCAGATCACCACATCTATTAGGTCATCAAAGCTACTGAATGAGTAGTTTTTGATATACTATACAATCTGTTATACTTAGGATTTCAAGCCACCCAGAAATTGATTACTTCAAGGAATGTTTAGCCTGGAATTAACTGAGATGTATGCCTGTTGGCCTGGAACTGCTTGGGATGTCAGTGTGCCAAGGTTGTCATCTCAAGGTCCTTCTTGGTACATTTGCTATGCCAGATGCTAGATCCCACCATATACACATAGACTTGGTCGAACCTCTTCCTCCTTCTGGTAACTGCATCTAATTGCCATAGATCACTATACTCAATAGTCAGAGACCATACTCATCACAGGTGCTACAGCAGGATCTCCTGATTTTGTGTTACTTATACTATCACACACAACAGAGGCAAACAACTTAAATCAGCACTTTTTGCTTCAATGAACAACCTCCTTTGGATGTTGACAAATATATATACTACGACCTATCACCCACAGGCTAAAGGTATGGTCGAGAGGTTCTATTGTCAGTTGAAGGCTGTGCTCAGTGAATAACTTAGCCCTGGCTGCCATGTTCCATATTAAACTGTCAGATTCCTTGTTTCTTGCATGATGAACTTGTGACTTCACCAGACATGGGCTAATGTAAAAATGGATTATTCCATTCATAAGCTAAATGTAATATTATAAAAGAGTGATATTGACTCTTAACACTTCTCTGTTGACTATATTTGTGGTCCTGTTAGAGTGAGTTGCTCGAGGATTATCAAGCCGTGAACCAGGTACCATTTATGCTGGAAGAACTTCACAAAGAACTTTCCATTGGGAAGTCTAACGTTCTATTTACCCTTTATTTATGAACACTGCTTTAGTGTGAACTAAACACCACAGTCAGTTACATAGAATGGTGAGAATTTTGAACAGTGTGTAGCAAATCTCTTTGCTAACATATCCGTACAAACTGCTATAGACACACGCACGCATGCACGCACCACACACCTACCACACACACACCACACACACACCACACACACATACCACACACACCACACACACATACCACACACACACATGAATACATACATATTTATGAGCCACACCGCACTTGGCAACTTATTTGGTCCTGATGTAGTAGAAAACAGAAATATTACTTGACTCTGTTTTGCTTTTGATTGGTTGGCCTTGACCAATCAGAATAGTCACTTAACAATAGCCATTTTAGCTAATAAAAGGTTGTAATTGTGGCCAAAAAAGTTAGTTGCGGTGAACTTCTTCATGGATCCACGTCGGTCCAATTACTGTAATTCAAACATGGTTTGTCCGTATCTCCTTACATTAGTTTTCTCACTCACTTCTTGAAATTCTGCACCTTGTATACCTACATGATTATATACTGCAGTGTTGTTTATTGTAAACATACTAATACATAATGACTTTAATTCCTGCTATTGTTGTTTATTACAACTAGACTTTTTCTCCTGTGTAAATACCTATCATGACTTTGTATATAGTATACAACATCCACAAAACTATGAATGGAAGAAATAGTTCTTCCTATACTCACTCGGTATTAACTGAACATTTTTACTGCTTCTAATTATTGTAATTAAGCAATTGTTACATGTTGTTTTATACTTAGAAAACAAATTTTATTCTTGTTTTATTCCTGCTTTTCTGTACTACATGCTATGTTGCCTGTTATTTAAGTTACACGCATTTCTTTTTTATGAGTCTTACTAATATAGTTTGTATAAACTTCATTGTAACGACATGTTTATATAAGAGAAATAAATTATTTTTGTTGCAAGTATTTTTCTCAGTCTCCGTCATTGTTCCATCATGGATACTTTACAACGCGGAGTAATTCTCTTCACTGTAACGTCGTAAAGAATCAAACAATTCCTTAGGCGTTCGTTACTAATGGATAACTTAATATGCTCTTAAGTTTATTGTAATATTACTGCAACTTAATTTCAGTCTTCCTACCTACTTACATCATAACACTTACATCATAACACTTACATCATAACAGTTAATTTCCATAATTATGTAATTGGAGTGTCACTTACACCTATACTTGTATTTTAGTTTTAGGTAAATGCTTATAGATAGACGGCCTATAAAAGTGTATGTGTATGTATGTATGTATGTGTGTGTGTGTGTGTATGTGTGTATGTATGTATGTATGTTCCAAGTTGTAGGCCGCAGTTTTGCACCTACGTAGCTGAAATTTTGCATAGGAGCACATCTTTTCAGGAAGAAGGTCCTAGGCTACTGGACTTATACTGAAATCTGTTCTTTTTAGCTCCTGTCAGAAAAACTTAGAATACCGTATACCGGCAAGCACTACAACAGACATTGGAAAAACTTACCGATTAGAAGAATAATTCATCTACAGTAATTATGTTAATTAACATAATATTTTGAAAAAAAGCATGTTTTCGCAGAAAATGCAAGAGTAAAATTATATTTTTGATTCTATATTTGTTTCTTTATATCATTGCACACTTTTATGAAGGTCAACTTGAACCATCTTTAGAATTGTTTGGATACAACAGTTCTGAGTAGGTCAACATTCCCGAACCAACTGAACATTTTCAGAATCTTTTAAACCACTTAACGAACTTGCCCGAATTATCTCGGCCTCCACAAGCTCGATTTTTACTAGTTTATAAAAATAAATATGTTGGTTAAGTGGTTAAAGTATTTTATCCAAAATAGAGTAAACCCAGGCAAGGCCGAGTACTGGCTGCTGGTATATATATAAAACTAGGAGTTTCCATCTCCTCGTAAATCTGCACTTGATCTCTGCCAAACTGTTCATGTAGCTCATTTAAATGAACCATCAGTCCTTCGTTTGCTATACGAAGAACTGACATGGTCAGAGCTTCGCCTTGGACGTTTCGCTTGCCTTCCCTTTAGGTTCGTTTTCCTTTGTTTTGAAGTCTTTATTCTTTTTCGTTTTAATTTTCCACTATCCTCGGCAGTTTGTCACCTCTATTCCTTGTACGTTTTCTTCTCCCCGTCGCAAGACGATGGTGTGGCACCACTGGGAGGAGATTCCTCAGCTTCCTGTTGGTCTGCTTCTTGGTCGTCGGTTTTTTGGGACTGAGTACGAGGTGAGTCTTCCGGCCGTTCTCGGAGATGCAACCGCTGGTGCAACTGGCGGTGCTGTTAGATCAGGAGCCCCAGAGACCTGTTGTTGTTGCTGTTCTCCCTTTGTCTAGTTCTTCCAAGCAGAAAGCCCCCCCAAATGGCCCTTACACGTGTAGCAGCAAGGACGTCTGCATTGCACCACCAATCCCAGAGCCTTTCCTTCCGCACCCTCACCGGGGAACAGCTCCGGCATAGTTCTGTCGTCTTCCGGTGTCAGGACTTGTATGTTTATTGAGACCCCTCCTGATCCCATTGTCGTTCATGGTTACCTCGGCACCAACCACCTGCTCGTACTGTACCACAAAGATGACGATGAACCAAGGGTCAACATCGTTGCCAATATGCTTGACTGTGACCTTCGTATTTCGTCGACCCAAGTACTGTAGCACCAGTGTATGGGCAGGTGTGTGACGCACCAACTCGGTCTACTTCTTTGCCGAGTCTTCAGTTTTACAGTTCCCTTTCCCTTGACTGTTAGATGAGATATCGCCCTACACACTCACCAGAGCTACCACTCATTGTTATGTTGACGTCATGATGATACATTCTCTGCTTTTGTGCAGAGGTAGTTAACTTTCCGCTTCTCTCGCTCTTGAATGGAAGGCTCTGGCAAAGAAGTGCCCTTTTCGGTTACAAACTCTGTCAAGCGAATTTTTCTCGTTCAAAATCTGTCTGTTAGTGGCAGCGTGAGCGAAGCTAAAACTGTCTTTTCTTTATTTTCTTCGTTTTGCAACAACTGTGTATCTGTGTTGTTGTTGTTATTGATGCTGTTGTTGTTGTTATTGTTGCTGCTGCTGCGTTTGCTTATGTCTTCAAATGTGCGTTTTCGATATTAAATTGTGACCGTTTGTACTTGAGATTGTATCCGTTTGTTTTATTGTCAATGTTTTCCTCTTTATCATTTTATAAGATTTTTTTTTATCAGATTTCTGTTTATTTATTTTTAAAATTCAATTTGATGCGTTCGAAGATTAAATTACTGTTTTCTTTTAAAGGAGTGTATTCAGCGCTACTCCCTTTCTTGTTACTAGCTCTTACTGCTCCTCTGATAGAGGAAGCCATATTGAAAAATATTGTAAACACAAAAAAAAAAAAAAGTAAAAAAGTAAAGTTATGTTTAAAACAGACTTTCTGTCTACCCCAGGTATTGAGGTGGAAGTGCAGACGTTCCGACTCCCCTGTTTGTAAAATAATTCAAAAGGGAATAATTTTCATCCAGTAAAACTTGTTAAATAATCTCAAATTCTTTTATAACACCTCCGTACATGATAAACTAATAATAATAATAATAATAATAATAATTCTTTTTAATATTGGCACAAGGCCAGAAATGTTTTTAGGGGAGGGGTAAGTCGATTGAATCCACCCCAGTACTTGACTGGTACTTTGTTTATCGACCCCAGATTGATGAAAGGCAAAGTTGGCCTCGGTGGGGTTTGAATGCAGAGCGTAGCGAGCGGGAACGAATACTGCAAGGCATTCTGTCCGACGCGCTAACGATTCAGTCAATCCACCAAGTAGAAAAATATTTACGAAGAATTTTATCCAGTATAATTTACATAATTCCAAAAAGTGAGTTACGGGAAATAACACAAGTACGCCAATGGCATGCAGTTAGATAATTCAGGTCAGTTGCATGAGTTGAGATAATTCGACTCAGAGGCAAATTTCAATTCTCTTGGAACGTTTGCCTACGTCATTCAGTACATTACAACTATAGTTTAGTTTTTTAGATGCATTTTGGATGATGTCTTGTGAGTGGATTCTTAAATATATAAGCAAGATTTTAATGTGAGCGCAAACACATGCACTACAGAGACTCAACAACTTTACAGAACTGAATATCTTCAAACCTGGAAGACTTAAATTAACTGATACTTGTGGATATAATTTTGGATATGTTATGGAATTATGCTTAGGGAAATGATATGCCATAAGAGAACTGTGTGTTATTTATGAAAAAGGGTGATGCAATGTTGTAGGTGTGTAATTTTGTTATAATTAGGGGTAAGGAATGGTTCTATTGAATGATACTAGCCTTTCATGACCCCGTATGCATGCCAGATATAACTGTAGAGATAACTGATGTTAAGAATGAAAACTTTGCTTTTCTATGAATACCTCAGGGTACAAAAAACCCTCATATTTCTAGGTGTTCTGGCAATCCAAAAATCGAACACATGTTTACTGAATAGAGGAAGATTTAATATAAGTGAATTGGATAATATCAGATAAATCCAAATAACGCACAACAATGTCAGTCATTGTGTACACTTTCTAACGAGAGATTAGGTAATTAAGAGAAGATTAGTTCACTTCCAATGAGTTAATCCAAGACTTCAACCGTAAATCTTAGATTATATTTCATAAATTTATCACTAAGTATAGAGGAAACTGAACCAGTTTACATCAACTAAATTAGTTATCTGGTAGATTATCTACAACAAAGCATACCAAATATCCTGGAACTGATAATCCTTTCTCATTGGGTACATTTCAAAATTACTCAGTATACTTCTAGAATTCTAGTTGCTTTAAGTATAAAGTTATGTGGTACAGAGCTGGGATTTCTGTAACAATTATATGATGAAATGATTGCACAGTACGGCTCCCTGTAAATTATTGTCACGATGGATACATGATTTACTCAGACGGAGAATATGAACTCAAAACTTAACTAAAGACCATAAGAAATGTTATCCGAATCTCTATCGATTTACTCATCTTTTGTTATAATTATTTTAGCAAAAACAAAAACCAAAACAAAACAAATTCATTCCTCAAGTGTTCTTTATACATCTAAAATGTTAGCTATACATAACACGGTATCAACTGAACTAACCTAAAAATCCGTTAAATCTACATCATTCCCCATTAAAATGCCATTTAATTTTCCAAGAAATAAAGACATTGATTTCATACATGTAAATTGTGAGCAATCATTGCTAAAATCGAAGTAGTTATCACTGTCATGTATGACATTATGCGTATGCAGTGACATACCAGTTATTTGGTTTATGCATCATTGATCTCTCAAGAATATAAACTGTAGTCGCTTCATATTAGTCAAATTCTTTAGATAAAAAATCTAATTTCTCTTGTATTTATTTGCTGTTGGATTACAGACAGTATATTTTCTTCTTTCATTATTCAGAGATTGAACTATGTTCTTTAACACAATATACTTTATTAAATATTGGTCCCATTGAATCGGTATACGAGCATTTGTATTTATAGTAACAGAAATGAGAGTGTGGTTGTATGTCACACATTGAAGTCAGAAGTCAGTGGCCTTATGTTACTAAAGCGCTATTAGAGAGGTACTGAAAGGGAAAGATTTGAACTTTGATTTCTATGCTCTGAGAGCTTACCACTAGGTTAAAAGCACATAAATGTAATATTATTAGGAATAGGCCAGCTCTGAAATGGAGGCGTTGAAGGATCTTCCTTTCAATTCCCTTTCATAGTATTTCGAAATTGAGTTGTGTCAGAAGACTTGGACTTTTAAATGGTCTTCGGTGAAACCTTTTAGCTTCTAAAGGCATTTTCTTTGTAAATATTGATGTATGAAATGTCAACTTACTCAATGCAAGTTCCTGTTAGAGAACAGATTTCCATTCCTAGATATCTGTAAATCAATAGCTTCGTTTCTTAATGTTTGTGCCCAATAGTTTTGAATGCAATAATTTGTTAATTTTGGTATTATTGAAAATGTAGTTGTACTTATTTATATTACTTATGTTGGAGAGTTGTTGTTTATTCCTAGGTCAGCCCTAATTAAGCAGATCTATTATCAGAGGCATTCCTGCAATGACTATCCCGTTGTATTTTCAAACATCTAGTGTTGCATCCTCCAATGTGTCGTTTCTTTTTTTAAGATACTGGGGTGTAATCTGAGAGAGATTTGCCAGCTATTTCTAGCAGGGCGAGTGACAACATAGAGCACTCGTTGGCTCATCACATTGAAGAGTTGAGTGGGTAGCTGTCCGAAAAAGGTGTACTTATTAGTTTGATGAGTTGCACCACTGCATTGGCTTAGGCACCTATGCTCTATCATTGTGGTATTTGTGAGTACTAATGTGTTGTTTCGTGCGAGTACTATAACTATTGTTTCCTTTGGTTACGTTCTAGTACTGTTGTGCTTCTGAAGTTTGGAAATTGAAGAATTAGTTGCATCCATTTACTGAATTGAATCACAATATTGAATACTTTCACACGCATTTTGTGCTTCATATTCTAGCATTAAATCTCCAACATTACAACACATTACCCAGGGTTTGAGGTAATTAACATATGTTATTTTTATGAATATGGAGTAAGTGAATCAAAATACATAGTTCTGGTAATTACGACATTGCAAATTACCATCTGGGGAGACTTTAATCAATGTCAACTGTTCGAAAGAATACAGAATTCCAATCATTTCATTAATAGCTAAAAAAAGGCAAGGTCTAAATTATTACAAACAAGGCGATGACAAAACCTACTTTATTATCATTTGAAACATGTGTCGAAAGTGTAAGTTAAAATGCAAAGTTTTAATATTATTCGAAGGAAATGGTTCTGGAGAACAACAAGGTAAAATTATTATGAGGCTTTAGAATAAAAAATAAAAAATCCACTAATCTGATTCTTTCTTCATGAACAAAAAATAAGTAACAGATGTATTATCAGCATTGCAATATTGCAATATTGTACATCAGGAATTTGAAAAACATTGATAAGTACTCAAAAGATACTATAAGACTTTCAAGTATGTGAAGAAGAAAATTAATTCTTTATAAAAATATTCCATCATATCCCAAAGAACAAAAAACATGAACATATACACACATCTGTATTCTTTCCTAGACACGAAATAATAATAATAACAATAATAGTTTCTAATTTAGGCACACGGCCAACCATCCTCAGTAATTGCCAAACGGTTCCGAGAGGTGGCCGTTTACTCTGGCCACCGAGCGGATGCCGCTGTACATTGCAGCGATCCAGCCC
>JAOPJM010523710.1:0-10501 GCA_027124095.1 Muusoctopus leioderma
TATTTGTGTTTATGTGTGTGTATTACATTAACAGAATGCATGCACACGTTTGTTTATATGCATTAATGATTAATACAAATTTGAAAAACGTGTATAAACAATTCAAACAATCCGAATACGCAGTTATTTGTAGTTATTTTATCGATCGGGTTCTGTTGAAGGTAATGTCGACCTGGGTTAGGATAGCATTTCGTGCGACACCCCAACATTACTACAAACCCCCAAAATACTACAGAGATTTTCATCGGACGCATTCTCAACTGGACGCATTCTCATCGGACGCATTCTCAACTGGGTATACTAACTATGAGGGATTTGAACTCAAATCGACAAAAATACCGTAACTAGATGCCAGAAAGCATGTTCTCCAGCGTTCTACAGATTCTGTCATCCTCTGCCCTCTTCCGGTTAAATTATAATTTCTGACAAAGACACAAAGCCACACATATTTGGTGGATCTAGTCTATTAAATCGGCCTCAGCACTTTACTGGTACTTACTCTATCGACCCAGGAAGCTTGAAAGTCAAAGACGAACTTTGCTGGATTTTAACCTTTTGCTGGATTTTAACTCTTTGCTGGATTTGATACGCAAGCAGTTAGCTCAGGGTATTTTCTTAGGGGATCTAGCAATTCTGTCAACCATCGCACGCTTCCACATATATAACATGTTCTGACAAATACCCACGACCACAGATGTGTAGGTGATGTTGAGTGTACACTTACATAAATGAACTGTATTGGTAGACTGTATTTGATAGACTCAGGAAAGATGAAAGGCAGGGTCAATATTTACAGTATTTGAACTCAGAATGTAAAGATGGATAAGTAGATAGCTCGAAGTATTTCATCCGGTGCTCTACCCTTTATGTCACTCCTTAATGTACGTAACACGATTTTCAGTTATCACACAGACCACCATTTATGTTCTGCTATCTGACTCATAAGCGCACTCGCTGTAACTGCATCTGACTGATTTTTCTGGTTTGGGAAAAACTATTTTTAATATCGGCTTTACTGATACACGAGAATGAACTCCCGTTAAACTCCTTAAATACAGTTGGTTAATGTTTATTTTAAAATTTTGCAAAAGAGAGAAAAACATAGGTACGTAAGAAAATGTAGAGGATCCTCTTCCATAGAAGAATTTAGGGGAAATATATATAGGTGTGTGCTAGTACACCAATCTTGTCTCCTTCTATAGTATAAAGAACCAATCACTACAGATAACACGAAAACATTATCACACCATAAACCCCTGAACATGAACAGCACACAACTATTTCAGCTTCCTACAACTACTACCCCTCTACAAAGCCAAGGTGAACTAACAATGGAGTACATCTCCCACATCTGGTACAGTACTGCTGCTATGCTACATAAAATGACATCCTAGACCACCACCAAAGAAAAGCCATCCGTCTGTTTGGCATGAAGTCGCTCAATAACACACTCCACCCTCTCTTTCTGACTTTTCTACCGATACTACAATGGCGTCTGCAACTAGGAGGTGACTGGTCTTGTGTCACATCCACTCACATCTAACTTGAGTGTTCCACTCTCGTCACTCATGCTGGTTATACGCACGTATATGCAGCTGTGTGTGTGTTACCGTGAGACTGTTTGTATTGTCATCGGTACAAACACTGGTGTTGTTTTTGTCATTTTCCGTTATGTGCTCTAAACTAGCGGTACGACAAATAGAAATCGGTAAATTAAGTAGCAGACTGAAATAAGTACAGAGGCCAATATGTTCGACTATGTATGTGTGTGTATGTGTATATATATATATATATATAGTATTCATGTATATAAATATAATTTATACATATAGTATTCATGTATATAAATATACACATATATATTATTATCCATACATATATAATACATAATATATAATATAAATATTTATGCATATATATATATATATATATATATGTGTGTGTGTGTGTGTGTGTGCGCGCGTGTGTGTGGCGCGCGCGCGTGTGTGTGTGTGTGTGTGTGTGTGTGTGTGTGTGTAGGTGTATGTATGTGTATGTAAGTATATGTATATGTATATATTGAAGCATAAAATGGTATTCTGGTAAATGCAGATATAAGTAAACGTACGAGCATGTGTTTTTAGTAAGCACATATATTTAGCTTCACTGTGAAAAATAGATACTGTAGTTAAACCACATACTTGTAACTTTACTTTACTTTACATATATATATATATACTCTTTTACCTGTTCCAGCTGAATGGGCTGTCACTGTGCTGGGACACATGTGTGTGTATGTACAAGAAAAAGTTTCAAACTAGAACCTCAATCCGACATATATGTGTTTAAACAACATCACGAAAACATATAAAGAACCACTTCAACCAGCTACAAGACCATACAAATAGACAAAATAACTAGCTTCCCAACTGAAAATAGAAGAATGCAAAGAACGCCTCACTATGCGCACACACCTTATTAGATGGACCAACTTTAGATTAATAAACTCCTTCTCAGAATAAATTGTGTTTAGTTAGTAAACGTATTCTCGACTCCATCAAACTTACCTATGGTTGGAAAAGCTACGGGTTTAGCACAGAGCAACTGCAGCCCCACCGTTTTGGGGTGTTGGATAGTATAGGGAATAATCCACTTTCTAGTTTCGCTCACTTCGATATGATTGATTTCCCCACATCTATATCTAAAACCCGTCTTCAGAAGAAACAAACCTGTATTTTGGGGGAATATTCACTACAATTAGCGACCTCAATACCAGAGTAGTAATGAATACCATGAAAAGAGGGGCGATCCTTTATTCAACGACGGAGTTGAATTACTCGATCTTATGGAACTTAGAGAGTCTCAATAAATGAACCACCAATATAAGGATTGTATAGTGACGACAGTTTTGCAATTTCCTACATGAACAGCTACCCTATAGATAGATTCAGGAAAGATTTCATAAGAATATTTGATGAATTCAATTTAAAATCACCATTAGCAGCACCAACCTAACAATAATTAACGTTTTAGACATTGCACTAGATTTGACTACAGGTAACTTTTCGAGCTGTTTTAAAGATATATATATTGGAAGTCAAGCGAACCAACCTCAACTGGGATTCCAAATTGCGCACTATTCACCGGTTGTCAGCAGTTTACCACTTGCTCTCTACTTTGCTCTCGATATGTGACTACAACAATTCTGAAGTCTTATTTCGTCAATATTACCCGAATTCCAAGGAAAGTTTTCACCTTATGTAATCTCATAACATAATGTTCGTTTTTGTATCAGCTTCATATGGAGAATCGTATAATTTGAGCAATGAAAGCAAATCTACATGCACTTCAAATTGAAAAATATTCTGTTAACGAATTAGATATAAGTATTTCAGTTATAATCGTTCTCAGTTGAGTATATAGGTCAGAACTTGGCGCGGTCCAACAAATGATTCATAGTATTAGAATTGATTTGTGTTTTCTATTCAACTTGTGAGTCCATCCGGATATAAGGTATTTTAGCGTTTGCTTTCTGCTGTCTCTCATTTCCGTCCTCCTTGCAAGCTAGTGAAACACGTAGAAATATATTATTTATACCTAGATGGACTGAGGCAGCTGTTCATTGTCCTATATTTCAGATTCACATCTCAGATAGCTCGACATTGCGTCTCATCCCCATCAATCTCCTTAAAATAAATATCAAATATATACTTAGGTCTATTCAATTTACTACGATTCCCGTTTGTTCTTGCAAAAGGGAACGTTATTAGAAGTGAATAATATGTTTACAGAAATATTTATGTGAAAACAAAAATTGTCATTTTTAAAATTTAGTGAATTTGGTTACAGAGACAAAAGAAAAACAAAACTAGCTAAGGAAACTTATATACAAAACTTCTGTAAGAGACACAATATAATAATTTAATGAATTACAGAATTAGTTATTGTTTAATAATTTGTTAACAGACGAGGAAAACAAAATGGATTATAGTTATACTGTATTGCTTAATACATGTTTCCAGTTCACTGTTGCGAAAAGGTATTCTCAGATAAATTTAAAGCCATCGTCGTTAGATGTTAATAAATACTGTATTGAATCTGTGGTAATTACTGTAGTTGAATGTTGACCATCTCTTTTAATAGCTTGTCACCGTTCAATTACATTTTCATTTGATTTCCGTTCTTTGCTTCACTTATAACCCTATCGACAAATTCAAATATTGATTTCATTGTCTATAATAACAACAAGAGCACCGACACCAGAAAAAAAAAGACAATAACAAAATTCTCTTTAATATTGTCTTAATACTAGGCCAACGAATATCTTCGAATTAATGTACCTAATAAATTGGAAACGTAGGTTAGCGGTCATGCCTTTAATGTTAAACAATAAAGTGGTTAATTTGTTAACATCTGAAAGTTTTGAGAACTTTACAGTTCAGTTGAAAATGTCTCGAATCGATAATAGCGTGTAGTTAAAGAACATATCACGATATTGATTCTTGAGAAAAGAAAAGTGTTTAGACTATACAAGTAAAAAGGTCTCGAACTATTCGTTGCTCTATTCTCATTTAAAGTACTATAATTGTATATAAATTGTGATTAAATTATATAAGAGTTCATTAATAGACTTTGATATTATATTTTCAGTACTTTATGATCAAGAAGTAGGCCTTGTGTAACTTAAGTCAAAGAACCGATTATGATTCCAGGTGAACTGATTGAGGCTATTTCACTTCACATGTGCCATTGATACCCATGAGAGAGATATGTATATCATTCAATCTCATATGAACCACTACAAAACAAATCGTCTTGTATTTAACTAATAAATCAATGTTTTGATGTCATAACACTTTTTAACAGCTATTTACATTTTCAACTACCCTAATCCGTGTTAAACCGGTTTATAAATGTAATTAAAATTATTGTGATTTAAATTTATGAAGAGAGAACACATATGTCATAAAGATGGAAATGATTGCCGCTCAACTTCTGGAAAATTGTATACTTAAAAAGGAATGCAAAAAGAGATAAATTAACTAGTGTTATAATTCATACAACTATTGTAATGTTGTATAATCATGGTAGTCATTTAAACTCACATAAAGTGTTATATTCACTTTTGTTATATTTTATAATACAATTTATTTTATATTATAAAGTCTCATAAAATTCCGTCGTAAACTACGACCTGGTCACTGGTATTGTTCCACTGTATTTCACTGACATGGAATACTGTTAATGTCCAGTCGTACATGTACGGCATATTTTTTACTTTAGATGGATATGGATATCCGGAATCTACCACGATGCAATTATTTCAGTTTCAAAAGAAAGTCTCAGATCGAGTCACTTGCCTGAGAAAAATATAAGTAATACAATTTTCAGCGAATATCAAATGTGGTATACAAAGACACCATATTAATAGACCATCGTATTTGGTAATTTCGAATACAAGGATTTTACATTGAGCTTCGGATAATACATCGGAGATTTCTTTTCAATTGAACATTGTACTGTGTTCAGAGAAGACCTACAATATTTAAGAAGTATTAGCTATTTGCGAAACATCCTGTTCTTTTGGAAATTGCGCTCATACTGTCAGAGGTTTAGTAAGTTTTCATTAAAATTATTTCTGCTATAACCCTTTGGCCAGACTTGATACTGTCAATAACTAAAAGTTGGTTAACGGAACAAGATTATCTTTATTTTAAAGATATCACGTCTTGGTATTTACTTGAATGTCAATCATACCTGATTCTGAACAATAGAAAAATCAATACCCAAATTACTAGTTTGCTACATGCTAAAGTAATATTCGTTTTCATTTTGTTTTGTTTTCAGACTCTAATAATCACAACTTACCTATTTAAGTACACTTCTTCCATTGATTAAAAATAACCAGTAGGATTTAACATTCTTTTCTAAAGCCCGCTTATAATGAGACTTTCAAAATAAACGTATCTCAAAATATCATTGCCCATTGACAAAGTACAGTGGTGCTTTTGTTTCTGACATTAAAGTCTCATTGATATCTTGCAAGAATTGGGGATGCTACATGAAGCTTACAAATTCACGAATGCATGTATGGAAGTTATATAAATAGCTATTTTCTATTTAGACGTTCTGTTAAGCGAACGCAATAACATTAATTATTGTTGTGAATCGAATAACTACTATCTTCTCAGCAGATAGATTTCTTTCTCATCACAAAATAAAGGATATGAAGAAAAGGAATTAGTTTTCATGAAGTAATTAAAATATACTGACGTTATAGGTTGTGAATGTAGTCGATGGAATCCAATAGCATGTTTGGTTGATGAGAATTAATTATCTATCGTTCTACATCAGTTATAAGAGTGAGGTTTAGAATCCTAGGAAACCAGAGAAGTAATTCAATTCAGAAAAATATACTGATGTGAGATATAAGAGTGAGCAGGGAAAAGGGGAAAAAATATCTAACGTATGACATTGTACTTTCATTACTAGTTCACTGGTGCATACCAAATACTACAATATAATATAATCGTCTGCATTCATAAGTAGACAGGATACCATGTAAACTGAATACCGATAACTATATCGATTAGATATACGAATTGCAAGATTAAAAGATGCGATATCCATGAGTCTGTCTCTCGGCTTAAAAGTTGCATAGTTCTTTCCTATTATTGAGCTGTCGTTAAGGCAGTTAACCAGCCTTGCCTCCTTACCTAGAGGTAGAACTAGTAAAAGAAGAATAAGAGAGGGAGTAAAGAATAACTACATGGTGGTTAAATGTCTAACTAACGGTAAATTGATGAGTAGATTTGTAATCATTCTCACAAGAATATAAAATTACGAATGCTCTGTCATTCATATATATTTGTTACTTTTAGGTATATCTCTCGTTATTACATCATTCACAGAAAATTGATTATTTTCTGTTGCAATTTTACAATTGCCGCTACACCCCAGGTGTTGAATACATTTGATGTACTATATAACCTTTAGCGTACTTGACTGAAGATTCATGTTGTAAAGCGTACTTAAATCGAAACAGTATATACTAAGGACGTGACAAGTTTTTTGTGTGTGTGATAGCTGCAAAAACACCAAAGTCAGCTCTGACTGATCAAACGTATAATCACAAGTGTTCCAACCGTGGCCACCTGACGTTAAATTCAGGCATATTCTAGCTAGGACTACATTATCCAAATCTAGCTTTCCTATATGAAAATAATAAAATGGTTTGAAAACGATTTCGCAGTTATTTCTAACCGGTTAAGTGACCACGTTCCGGTTCCCTTGTTATCTCGAGTTGCTACATATTAAATTAACAAAGTATTAGAAGCGTTATACAGTATTCATTTGGGCGCCTCGACTAGATTTATTTCGACTGGTTTAACCACAGTGTCCTTTTACACAACAGGGCTAAAGGAGTGTTTATTAAACATACGCATGTACACATATTTACAATTTATCCACACAGACGTTGCCTCAGTACTATAGTTAATCAAGAGGATGCCAACGAACGTACTATATGCGAATGAGTTAAATCAGCAAATGTTACTGATAGCATATTTGATAAGTAGTTATAAGTTGTTTTATCTCGCTGCAGAGCAATACGGAATAGACACCACTCTTGATAATAGTATATATATAGAGAGAGATATATATATATATATGTGTGTGTGTGTGTGTGTGTGTGTATGTGTGTGTGTGTGTGTGTGTGTGTGTGTGTGTGTGTGCATGAGCCTCTGAGCATGAATAAGCTGAGAGAAAAGTTAGGTATAAGGAATTAGATGTAGCATGCAAGGGAGAAGACTGCACTAGTATGGACATGTGATCCATATGGAAGAAACCAGTTGTATAAAGACGTGCTGAGTGCTTGAAGTGGATAGAACCCATGGAAAAGAGATACCTAGGAAGACATGGGATGAAGTGGTGATGACTGACCTCAGGAATTTGAACCTCATGAAGGAAATGAGTAGCAACTGCAATGATTGGTGACATGCAGTGTGGGAGAGGACCCACCCTCCAGTGCAACCTTAACAGATCCATTATTGAAAATCATGGTGATGGTGGATGGGATGTAATACTGGTTCTCACAACCAGTATACTTCTGTTAAGTTCCTATCTATCTTCAACACTTTTTGATTATTGCCCCCTATCCTATTCACTCTAGGACACTGTCTTTGTTGCAAGGGATGGCATTGTTCTGCCCAGCCATCTTCACCCACTACCATTGTCCCTTTTCCTCCCACCCCACACACCAACACAGCTCTTATCACTCTTCCTCTCCTCCATCATGATGTATAGGTCGACACTGGATCTGTTCATACTCACCTACGACTCTCTACTTATCCTCCTCATGTGTCTCTTAATTGGAATTTAATGCTCTCATCATCATCTAACTCTGTTGCTTCTCATACCACCTCTGCTACTACTCATACCACCCACCATCACCCACCTTGGCTGCTATCCACCACATGATTTCTCATATCATGACACATCTATGACATATTTATACCCATAGTCTTCTGTCCAGCCTCCTACTAGGCACCCAATATTTAGTCACCACTATCTTTTTCACATTCCTCTCCCACCACCAATCAATCACTACTTCCCTCATCACATTCATACTCTCCCATAATCACTGCTTCTCTTTCGTCTTCCTGTAATAAATGCTTCCCCTTCACACCCATACTCTTACTCTTTCCCTTGAGCCCTCTCATACATCAATCCTTCTATTCACATTTTCGGGTCACGTTTGCCTTCAAAGAATGGAGCGTGGGTATATAGAGAGTGGGTAGGAAGACAGGACTCTTTGGCTTGCAGGAGACATTCCTCTCCCACTATCATCCAATCTCTTCCTCCCCATCACACCCATACTCTTTCCCTCTCACTCTTTCTTACATTACTCACCTTCTATTCACATTCTCAGGTCATGTTTACCCTCAAAGAACGGAGACTATGTAGAGTAGAGAGGACTTTGTAGCCTACAAGAGACAAGGCATCCTCTCTAATGCTGGTACCATGATGAAATGCACCCGGTGCACTCTGTGAAGTGTTTGGTAATCGAATGAAAACATAGGGGAGAGAGGACACTTTAGTCGTGTCTTGGACATGACAACCTCTCTAGTGTTGGTGCCATGATAAAATGCACCCAGTACACTTTGTAAAGAGGTAAGTGATAGGAAGGGCATCCAGCAAATGAAACGTACGAGTGAGATAGGTCATCAGCCTGTCTACGAGAGTGGTGATTCCAAATTAGGATCTGACTCCGTCCAACTCATGCAGCACAGAAAATGGACATAAAAAGATGATGATGATGATGATATATATATATATATATATATACACACACACACACATATTTTTTTTTTCTTTACTGAAAATTATCCGAAGCATATTAATAATATATATCGTCACTAATAATTTCAGTAGTTGTATCTCTCAAAAATGGTTATGTATTGTAGATGTCTAAGTTCACAAGTTTCTTTCAGTGAAAGTGCCTTATATGTTATGGTTGATGCATAGATATATTTGAAACTGGTGAAAGCAATGGCCATGTTTCAATCTCGTTAGATTCCATCAGCAAAGCATATACCTCAGTTGGCTAGGTTTAGAAGTGATTAAGTATATAAAGAAATAGAGGGAAAATAATGACGCGGATTATGTATATTAATAACATGGTTTTGAATTCAGTCCCACTGCATGGCACCTTGGTCAAGCGTCTTCTATTATAGCCTCGAGCTGACCAATGCCTTGTGAATGAAATTTGATAGACAGAAACTGTGCAGAAGCTCATTGTGTGTGCGTGTGCATGTGTATGTGTGTGTGCGTGCGTGTGTGTGTATGTTAGTCGCCATTTTATCTTCATGTCAATATCACTTAAGCAACCGGTGTAACTTGATGCCCCACATAAGCAATAAGTCCAACAGCTTAACAGTTCGACAGATGTAGATCAGTGGAATAAGTCCCATATGTAAGGGTTGGCATCAGCAAAGTGGATGTAAAAATGATGATGGTGATGATGATATATTATGCAGAACGTTCCCCAAAGTATTTTCCCTCTGCCCTGTTGTTGATAAACATAATCAGTGTCACAGTTTTCCCTCTATTTCTGTATATACTTTATCACTTCTAAGTCTAGCCAACTGAGATGAATATGCTTCACAGATGAGATCTAACAAGATTGAAACATGTCTGTTAATTTCACGAGTTGGTATTAAAGGCAAGATCCTCTCCTAACTGCATTGTCTATATTTTCCAAAAATTTAGATTAGCTGATATTGTTGGAGATGTCGCCCTTGCTTGGTATTTTTACATTTTAAACACGCTTAGTGGGAGATTTTGTTTTCTAATTGCAAGGATAATCTGAGTTGACTGAAGTTTTTAAACTTATTATATTACATATGTGAGACTCTACCATTATATATATATATATATATATATATATATAAGGAAAAATAAGTTGAAAATGCACCTGGAGTCTTTAAGAAAATTTATTTCATATTAACTACTTAACCGGTTT